>JAQIWT010000019.1:0-61187 GCA_034696485.1 Isohypsibius dastychi | reverse complement strand
GATGGCAAGAAATGGCATTCCATTAAACAAACGCCTGCTTCGAGAATGTTTGATCATCGCTGGGGATAAGAAAGGTAAATTTCGTTTGAATCGATTTCAACTTTTTGCGATCCATTAAATCAAATTTTGAATTCGGCAAATGGGATTTCGAACGAGTCAGTTTTTTGTGAATCTTTAGCGGAAATGATTCTCAAGAAAAAATCCGACCGTCCGAAAAAACTTCCAAAGGACAGGAGATATTGCAAACGGTGCCTTCTCACTTGCTCCGGAATATCAAGCTGCGATGAACGACAAAAAGCAGAATCATGAGGAGCTGATGAAAAAAAAAGAATCCTGGTGCGAAAGCTGAACTTCCGGTGAAAAAAAGGCCAGGTCGACCAAAGAAAACCTCTTCCTGAATTTGGTGATTTTAATTTGTGATTTCTCATGTTTATGTGTTTTTACGGTACCTGGCATGTTCGGTGAAAATGTTTCCGGTTATTTTAGAGAAATTTATCTGTTCCTGTTTGTTTGCCCCTTAATGGTCTGTTGGTGGTTCCACAACAATGGATGTATTGGGCTTGTTTGTGATAAATAAGGCGTAAGTGTATTCCCTGTACGATACTTGACCAGTGAATTCAAATAGAAGGCATTTTGCATATATCGGGGTGTGCCGAAAAAGACGTCGTTCATGGTACATACGTTTCATCATTGCATTGACGAAGCCAGATTGTAATATTATCTGATTGTTTTATATTATTTCAAATGTTTTCAGGTTGAATCCAAGCTGCGAAGCAAATGCCATTTGCGAACTTCTCACAGTGGAAAATGCCACCCAGCTTGTTCAAAGCCATGATATAATCCTGGACTGCACCGATAATGTGTACGCGAGATATCTTCTTAATGATGCCTGTGTTCTCGAAGAAAAAGCCCTAGTGTCAGCAAGTGCGTTGAAATTTGAGGGACAAGTACGAACGTTTTTATTGATCAAAATTATTGATTTTTCATTTGGTTTTGTTTATTTTTGGAGAAATAGTTGACGGTGTATAATCACAATGGAAGTCCGTGTCGCAGATGCCTTTTCCCAAATGCTCGGATAATGCAGACGCACAGCTGTGATGATAACGGTGTGATGGGACCTGGTAAAAAACCCTTAGCACTTCATTGCATACAATGATTTAATTTTATTCATTCTCGTAGTTCCCGGCATTATGGGTTCGCTTCAGGCAATGGAGGCCATTAAAGTTGCTGCTGGAATTCCTGGTCAGTTTCTTTCATGAACACCTAACTTAATTTTCCTACAGTTAAATCTGGGAGCTATAATTTTGTTCTGATTATTTTCTCGGTAGTCAGCTTTGCCGGCGTAACCCTTCACTATAACGCGCTTTTTGGAACATTCCACCGGATCAAACTTCGACTCAAAAATCCATCATGTCCAGTCTGTGCTAGTGAGGCAACAATAACCAAACTTCATGACGATCATTTGGGATCCAACACCTGCCTTTTACGACCGGTATGATTTGATTTGTTTTGCTTTAATCCAGTGGGAATTGCTTTTTTCCGCAGCCAGATGTTCCGTTAGACAGTCTTCTTCCACCCACAGACAGAGTGACGGCCAAAGTGAGTGAGGAAGTCGGTTCTTTAGGACAATAGTATGACATCAAAATTGTAGGAGCTGAAAGAATCCTTACAATCTGACGAATCAGACTCAGTCCTTATCGACGTGAGATCCTCTACGGAACTTGAAATATGTCGTTTCCGGAACAGTTTCAGTAGGCAGAATTGAGTGGTTTTAATTTTAATTGCTCGAATTATAGTGCAGTCGAAATTTTTCAGACATTCCCATTGAATCCTTGTATGACGAAATGTCCCACGAGGATATCCGGCAGAAATTGGAAAAGCTGCTGAGTCAGAATAAATCAGCGTCCAGCGAAACCAGTAAGTGGAATTAGTGCGAAGTCGGAAGTTGCTCTTTGGTGAATGCAGCTTGTTTAGCCGTAACGGTGATATGTCGCCGAGGAAATGATTCTCAGATTGCGGTCCACATTCTGCGGAAAATTCTTGCGGGTATACCGGTAAGGATTAATGATCTCGCTGGTGGACTGTATGACTGGCATAAGCACATCGATTCCGAGTTTCCGCTTTACTAATGATCATGATGATTTTATCTCGGGGATGATTCCAAGACTTTTACGATCTTTCTTTGAATCGTTGTAAACTGATTATACTGTGAGCTTCAATCACTTCGACTGTTTTATGGCTTCTTTGAAATTGGCAGTTGATTTGCGACGCAGAGCTGTGCACAGTTCAATTTATTGCGCTGACTAATTAGAACCCATGAAGTATACAGTTCCTTGATTCATTTTGTATGCTTCGTTTTTAATGAAATTGTTGGGAATTAATTACTAATAGAACGGTGCTTTCTTAGCCGAATGGGCGACCCCCTCTGAACTTGTTATCGAAATTCTAATTAAGCTAATTAGCAATTCCGCAATTCATCTTGAAATGACTGTCTCTCAAATTAAAATTTCAAAAATTTAGAATTTCAGGAACACCATTTCTAAGCTTTTCTATGTTTCTGAATTACTGGTACGAGAAACCTTTTATATACCGAGTTACCGCGGTTCCCGTGTTGGCTGTTTATCTGATTGTTGGATTATTTTTCCACATTATGGTATTGTTCGCTGTTGTCTTTAACCACTCTTCTCAAGTCCCAACGTTTCCACTATTCGTACGTATCCAGAGTACTTTCCTATTTTAAGACTTGTTTTTAGTAAACGCTATACCGTAGATTTCCCTCGTCATTTCCAACTTGGTAATTCTTTTATCGAAAATACCAGAGCTCCTCCTGGACATCCAGCCGAAATTAAATGCCGAAATCGACGAAGTTTTAATCGAAGCATTCGAACATATTACTTATATTGGCTACACATTGGAGCTCTTCAGGTATTCAAGTGTTCAGCCAGTGTTAAAGAACTGAACTTATTCCAACAATCTTGTTCACAGCCATTTTTATTTGGTCCTGTATCGTTATTTGAAAGGAAGGCACCCGGTGCTTGCCGTGGAATACTGCAACGTGCAGTTCATCCGAAAGCTCGTTCTATGGACCTGGCTAGTCCTTCTTCCATGGCGGGTGGTTTGGGGTTTGGTGGTGTCGAGATATTCGAAAGGTCACGGGGCTCCAACTGGAACGAACCCATCCTTCTTGATTTTCTACTTGATTGAATCCGCTTTGTTGTATTGTGTCCCCGTGATTTTCATCATATATTTGAATATCATTCTGGCGAGATCGATACGCAGAGTTTCAAATCTGGGACATGTGCGCAAAAATGTGGACCAGAAAATGCAGTATCCCATCAGCTTGATACCCAATCGCCCTCCAATGGAAATTCGAGGAAGAAAAGTGGTGAGTCGATTTATTTTGAGTTCCGGTTACGCGGACTTCCGGTGGGGCAGTAGCTATTATCTGGATTAAAAGGCCTGGTGTTAATTAGGCATTCCACCTGTTGATTTGTTCCACGCTAACCGTTGTGACCTTAACATTACCTTACCGGGGGCTGACCTTATGGAGAATCTTCGGAGAAACCGAATGCCGTTCTTGGTTTTTCGCTTTGGTGAAATCGATTTCCTCTTTTGAATGCACACTTCATTTAAGTTTGCAGCTCGCCATGGATAAGAAAGTCTTGCGAGCATTGAAGCTGTTTTTGATGTTCAGACTGCCGATCAACTCGCGCGATGCAGTTTTTATGAAATAAAGCGTCAGATCTCTAGATGTTTTCGGTAAAGATTGGTAATTACAGAAGGTACAGTAGAAGATCGGCATCTAAACAAGAAACTGTCTTACGGCGATTACTAGAAAAATGGAATCAGCGGTTTTTCAAAGTCGGCATCGAGCCATGAGCGCAAATGCTTAATTGAAGCTGTTTTTGAAAATTTCAGTTCTAGGTAGAATTTACACGATGCCTGATTTGTATGGAAGAAAATTGGTGGATTATTGTTTTTTATTTGTGGGCTGACATTTTCTGTACCGGTGACTGTTGTTCCACCCCAAAGGCAGGGTATGCTAGGTAATAATTTAGTTATCGTGTATCGTTTTTTCCGTTGAATGATAAATAAATGTCGAATTCGGAAAATACGGTAGATTGTCATTATATCTTATCTCAAGACGATGAGCGATCTCTTTCTTTATTGGTCACTGTAATTTGACTGAATTCCAAAAAACTTACGTTGACATTTTGTTGTCTGCTTTTACTCTGTAATGTGCTCTCAGTATTTACCGTTGACACTTGACAGAATACCGTTGCTTGTCTCGAAAACTTCTAATTGGCCTTGAATTCCCATCCACCATTTGCTGTATTGTGACTGAATGACATCTCCGTTTACTAGCTTCTGGTAATTTTTGCCGGATAACAAGAGTGTGAAGATTTGAAAAGTTTTGAAAAGCCGTAATTTCAAATAATGTGAGTTCAATGTGAAACAAGCAGAGATCAAAAAGCCTTAATAACTAGTGATGCATGCCCAGCTTTGTTCGTAATTTCTAAACCTTCGGTTTGAACGCCCGGAGATTTGCCCGTAAACTTCCGCATCTTTCCTCAGATCACTTTTTTGTGTTCACTCGATTTGATTTATTGCTTATTTACTTCGCTTTCCTGCACCGCTATGTAGGTGCTGTCATATTGGAAGTATCATTTTTCAGTAATCAACACCTTCGGAATTCTCAAAGGTGTTATTTTTGATTCTGAAATATAATTAAACGGAACAGCAAAGTACTCGGTCTATCGACACCGTTTTCCAGCCCGACTGCGGTCATTTCTGAATGGAAATGTGGAACCGGCGATTAACACTCTTCTGCGTGTTTGTGATATACTTGACTTGTATTTGTGGATATTATCAGCGACATCGATGCTTCGGTAAGTGCCATCTAGATTTGTCAATGAAGGATAACAAGTATTCTCACTGACTTCTCGATCGCTAGGAAAATATAGGTATATGGAACAATATACAAATATAACAATACTAATGAACACTGATCAATAACAATATCAGATGTTGTTCTAAAATTGCAGTGTGAATTTGGACGAGAATTCTAGTTGATTATAATTTATAACCACAGGTCAACTATCTCTGAAATGCTACTGTCTCCTTTACCTAAACTCAGAAAATGTGCAGTGCGCGGAGAAGCGGATTGATTGATAAGGTATTGAAAGTGATATTGAGAAAGTTTTTGTGTCCACGATTCGAAACAAAACGTTGTTTTGCATCATTGACGGCTACGAAGTTGAGAAACCTATATGCAACCGGCCAAGCGAAGATATTGATGGCCCTGAAAAGAATAGAAAAAAACAAATATCTTACAGATCGTATTGTAGCTCAGATGTGTTTTGTAGATAAATCAGACTATTTTCAGCTCGAAAATCATCCATGTGCATAATATTTTTTACGATAACCTGGACCGAATTTAGGAACTGGCGACTGCATAATAACAACGGGGTACATGTCGGGAGGATTTAACGACGAATATCACAAATGGATGGTGGAATGCTCAGGTAATCTATCCGGTCATACGTCTTTTTGAAAAAACGTTATATATAATGTGCTATATTAATCTTTGTTTCAGACGGCGAAGCGATGATAGGTAACTTTTGACGAAATGTTTTAAACACTGGCGTTTCTAATCATATATCAATCATTCATTGTTCTACAGGAATATATGATCTATTCAAGCAGTTTATGGGCATTTCGCGTAAGTTGCAAACATTCGATACGTGAGAACATTTTTATTGTTGTAGTACTTATTGATTAACAACAAGCAATAACCGCGTAAATTACGCCAAATTTGTAAGTTTTTTATTTCGGTTGTTTTATTGCAGAGGTCTGGTGTTATTTCATGTTCCCCCTGAAGCCTCCATCCAATGGAATCTATCCCTACTATCCTTCCTGTAATGTCAGGTAGTTACTAGAAACTTATCTGTTTCTTAATCACTCCGTCATTTGTTTTATTTAAGGAACTTGACTATGTACGAGTATTACTGCTACGTAAGTGATTCAGCCGGATTAGATTTGGATACATTGGAATAGTTTTTTTTCTAGGACAAATATTATCCTCAAGATACGGTTGACACATTTGTCTCAGGTTAGTTGACACACAAATAGCCAAACCTAATGTTTCGGTAAACAATATGAAGTCTGAAATTAAACAACGTCGTTCTGTGATCACATAAATTTAACAACTCATATTTATGCAGGCATGTTCTCTCCGACTTCTTCCGATCCAATCACACCAACATTGTTGAAATGCTGTGAGATCATTCGGAATTGTTTTGGAATTCTCTGACAATCCACGACTTTCATTTTAACGAACCAGGTAAAACACCGGACAATTACAAGTTGGATTACAATCGATGTCAGTGGAAATATACTCATGATGCGTACGTGACCTTTATTATATACATCACATATTTTATAAAAGCTGTTGTTCCCAGTGCGGGCGAACATTACGATGCTTTTTGGATCGTGAAATGTGATACGAATTATGTAATGACCGGTAAAAATGTTCTTTTTTTCACTTCTTTTTTTCTTATAAACAAAGATCTTTCGTTACTATTCTTAGGCATGGGACAAGCAATGAATCCGTGGGACAATCAGCTACATTGGACGTGGATACAAGTAAGAATTACCTATCGTCTATGCATTTAAACCTCATTCATAAAGAGGTTCCATCATTCTCATACTTGAAAACTGCTAACTTATTTTCATCTCGGCATATGTTCTCGGTATGCAATTATCATTATTTTCGATATTGTAGTGTTGTCCTGTGATAACGGTGCCGACGATTCCACTTCAGCGAGTCTACGGTCCACAACAGAACTATATTTCCTACGGATAAACGAAGCCTTTTCTAAGCCAAAGATTGCGATTTTGTTTTATTGACAACATTTAAAATTTATGTCAACGACGTGGTGGACTGTGCCACGATTTTGATCTCAAAATGCATTGGAAGTACCTGATTGGTTCTCTTTTTGGTTACGGTATTTATCTTTGATGTTGTGTCTAACTCAAAGATGTCTGTCTTATCTGTCTGCATGTTCTTGTTGATCACGGAGGCTTGTTTAATTAAATCGAGGTGCTTTCAAAAATGAACGCTCCTTTTGATTTTCGAAATCGATGTCGATTATTTTAAACTATATCGGCACCGATTAATAAATGAATAATGACTGAATTAGAGTTATATTTAATTAAATTTACCTCAGACGTGATTTCACATTGCTTCATGGAACTGACAACCTGCGACGAAGATTGATACGAGCAAAATATTTTGATGCATCATTCTAAAAGTAAAATCAACCGAAGTCGGGCTTCTTCGGTCAAAAGCCAGATGCCTGAGGTTAATTGTAGGATCTTCACGCGATGGAGCTTCCGTACGTTCCTTTGATCGAAGAGGGCGGTAAATGTCTGCCGAAGAAGATGAACGCTTGTCTTCCTCGGTATGCTTTAATCGCTGAAAGTAACAAATAGTTTGCTTCGTTTTTTTCTCACGCTCTTTTCGAAAAGTTCATTACCATGATGCGGCTGCTGTTCAGCCTAACCTGTATTTGTCTGGCTGACGGATATTACAACACTAAACGGTGTTTCGGTGAGTGGTTTAATTACATTCAAATACGATGGATTTTTTAAACCCCAAAATATATGCCTTGAAAATTAGTATGAAAGTTCAACAACAAACTTTATTTTACAAATATTTTTTAGCTCTATTCAGAGTAATGACCTTTCTGCTCAAGGAAGTGGTGACTGTATATTAACAACATCGTATCAGGGTGGAGGATTCAACGACCACATCCACAAATGGTTAGTTGAATGTGCAGGTGAGCAGAGTATCAAGCTGGATGCAAATTTAATATTCATTTAACGACGTGGATTCTTGGTTTTTCCAGACGGAGAAGCCATGATCGGTAAAGCGCCAGCAACTACATTGTTCTGCTCTTAACAGTCCAGTATCTTCTATTTCAAATGTAGGAGTTTACGATGCAACACGCGCCTTCCTGGGCATAGCGGAAGTTTGGTGCAAGTTCACATTTCCGCTCAAACCACCGGCGAATGGAATATACCCCTTTTATCCTTCATGCCATGTTAGGTGGGTGTCCTAATGCAAATAATTTAATGCGATGTTTTTTGATTTTGGTTTTAGGAATTTCACTCAGTTAGAGTATTACTGCTACGTAAGGCGGAACCTCAGAAATCATGAATTCATGACGAAATTTATTGCTTTCTTCAGGACAAGTATTTCCCTAGCAGTACCGTGGATACATTTGTGACTGGTGAGATTTCGAAGCTAATATTATAAAATGTACTTTCACTTCAATGTCAAAGAGATATTCGGTAAAAGTCCGAAGCAAAAACTGGATAAAAAAATTAATATTATTAGTTTTCTGGATGAATGACCCTTTGATTCTAACAACGGTCTAATTTTTAGTTTGTCAAAATATTCTAAGTACTTTGTATACCGTAATATAATTCGGATATTGCACATGTTAAGCTGTTTATTCCAGGAGTGTATTCCCCGACAACAGTGGATCCACTAGTCCCAACCCAAATGAAATGCTGTGAGTCTCAGCTTTGGTAGACAAATTAATTCATAGAATGTATTTTAATAATTCACTTATTACCAAAGGTAAGACGCCTACAAATTACAAGCTTGATTATTCGCGTTGTCAATGGAAATATACGCATGACGCGTAAGTATCCGCAATTAACTTGATTTCTGGTCACAATTCTACATCGCTGAATCACGACGAATAGTGCTGGTGAACATTATGACGGTTATTGGGTTGTAAAATGCGATTCAAACTATATCATGACCGGTAAGAACTCACAAATTCATCGCATGTGACGTATTAGACATGCACTCCAATATTTAACAGGATTTGGACAAGGGATGAATCCGTGGGACAACCAGCTTCATTTCGTCTGGATTCAGGTTTTCCCAATTTTTTCCCCCCGGGACAATTAATTGTATTAACAGTTGAATTTTATATTCTAGTGTTGCCCCATTGTCACCGTACCAACTGTCCCAGAAACACGGAGAATATACGGGCCAGAACCTCAAACAGGTTATGGCTGACCGGCAATGCAAAATTCAACAACGGATGCTCACCGATCTCATTTGTTTGCTTTTTGGAAAAATACTTAAAGAATATAAATATCAGCAGAATTGCAAATATCTCAAACGCATAATAGCTGGATTTTGTTAGAATTGGGTTATTATCAGCTTCGATCCGGCATTAAATGCGTATTTCCGCGTTACTTTTTTTCCGGAAAACAGAAAGAAATCCTAGTTTCTGGCTACTATATAAGTAAATAATTAGACTTTTTGAAACCAATATCTCATGCCCTCCTTCCGCTCCACCACTCCCTTCCGCCGCCATACGGACTACCTTCTCCTTCTGGTCCAGATTGGTACCCTCTGCTGGGGTAATTATACGGACTCTGTGATTCACCATATCTTCTGCCCGGACTAGGTCCGTAACCTCGATCTACGGAGTCATATCCAGGAGGGCCTCGTGGTTCTGGTGGCGGCCTGTTGCCAGGTCCAGCTCCAGTTGGACACTGGAGGACACATGGACATGCGCCAGAACAGCGCAGTCCGACATCTAAAATTTAATTTTCGATAGATTACACAAATAAATCATCCAACGCGATCAAATATCTTACCGGGCTTTCGTGCCATGTACAGCGCTGATTCTATTATACTGATATTTTGGGATGTTCCGTCAGTGAAGCAAACCATGCGAGGTGAAATAAAAACACGAATTTCTATTAGAAACAACCTTCGCATCATCAGTCGAAATATAACATTATGATATGTAGTTAACCTTCTCGTTGATCTGGAAGTTTATCTTCTGGACAGGGTCGTCCTCCCAGGTCTTCACAAAAAAACGAATGACTCTTCGATCGCGAGTTTGACTGCGTTTAATAAAAAAATTGGATCAGCCTACTTGGATCATAAGCTTGCGCGTTCACAAGGTTGCAGAGTCCGCTATACGTCTTCCCGTCGTTAGTGCAGATTTTCCGTTCAGGAGGATCTGAGAAAGACGGAGGTCCTCCATCTCCTCCATTACTGGGACAATTACATTTTGGAGGGACTGGATCACTGAATATACCCACCAAACAAAAATCTGAATTGAAACACATTTTCTCAGAATCGCTCAGTTTTTGATGTGTTCAAATCATAAAATAAAACAAGACACCTTACATAGAAAGGATAAAGTTGCACAAAGCGTCCAATATTTCATGGTGTTATGAAATTATCAAGCAGAAATAATAACGATTAAATATTAACAATCAACAGCCATATTGAAATCTGACTCATAGAGTTCTCCACACTTTTTCGTGGGTTCAGAGTTTAAAAATTTCAGCTGCATGATATTTACTTTTTGTTCCTTGATAACTGCTGGCATTGCGAATTGGTAGCGAAAAGGAATATTCGACAATAACTCTAGGTAAATAGCCGAGCTGTGAACAATCTGATTCTGAGGTTTGGTTATGAATGAAAAAATAACCGCATATTCAGCAGTGACGGTTTTACGAAGCACAAATTGGAAGGTACAATATAAAGAGGAAGAAAAAGCGTACAAGTGTGCGATCGATAACCGAACGTGATGAAAAGTCGGACATTGAGTCAAATTCATTTTTGGTGCTTCAAAAAGAAAGCCAACTGAAAAATAAACCATTGCTATTTATAGCGCATTGTCTCCCAACTTCACTGGTCCGACAAGTGTTTTATTTTGGCACTCGGAAACGTGCCGCATTAATTCAAGGTGAAAACAGGGATTCGCAATAATCGGGCGAATTTCCTGCACTTGAGTGCTCGTTTTGTCTCGGTATTTATACAACACTCTCCATTCCATTAAAACTTTCTGTTCCTGTTCCTTAAAACTAATCCTGTCAAGAGAACATCTCTTCCCATCGACGAATCTGTATGGGCTATCGACCGCAGTTCCATGTTCAGCGGCAATCGTTGCTGAAAAACGCCGAAATAAAAGGCTCGATATTCGACTTTTAAATTCTGGTCGTTTATGTTTCAGCCCCGTTCTCAACAACGTGCCTTATTACCACAATTTTCCCCTTAAAAGATTAATTTATTTTCATCGTTTAATATGTCAGAAATACCAGCTCTTGTATCGGTTGATTGGCTAAAAGATCAGCTCGATACGGGGAGGCAAGATATTATTATTCTTGATGCCAGCTATGATTTGATCAGGAATGTCAAACAAGCTTATTCAGCCTTTCATATACCCGGAGCAATATTCTTCGATATCT
This sequence comes from Isohypsibius dastychi, assembly GCA_034696485.1. Taxonomy (NCBI): domain Eukaryota; kingdom Metazoa; phylum Tardigrada; class Eutardigrada; order Parachela; family Isohypsibiidae; genus Isohypsibius; species Isohypsibius dastychi. Next base: position 49,892 of record JAQIWT010000019.1, on the reverse strand, counting down.
CCGAATGTCGTGATAAATCTTCGCCTTTCCGCAATGCCCTTCCACCACCTCAAGATTTTGCCCGTTATGTCGGTCAATTGGGGATTGACAACAGAACGGTAATTACCCGGTTATCAACCGTCTGCAAAAAATACCAAAACAAAATAATTGTCTCTGAAAATCTTTATAGTCAATAGTTGTCAAGATTTCAGAAGTCCCGGATGCTAGGTCATACAGCGTGTGAACTGATCATTCTGAAGCGGACGAAGTATCCATTTTGAATTATCATCATATTTTTTTATTGCAGCACCTTGTGATTTACGATGACCACCAACGGGGCCTTTTCAGCGCAGCTCGAGGTAGCCTCTTCCATGAATACAATAAATTTTACTTAGTATCGAAACTTTTTGCATTCTTTCCCAAGTGCTTTAATAAAATTATGATTTTATGACTTTTCATTTCGAGCCAGGTCGACAACAAAAAAACTCATTGGTTGCGTAGAAGTTCTCCGGAAACGGATAAATTAATTCAGAACTTCCTAATTGTCGAACCTTTTCTGCAATACACTCAGTACTAAGTAGTACTGTAATTTTCGTTACAAATTCCCCAAGAATTTTTCCTTTCTTCGAATCCTGTTTTTCAACCAACTTGACTAATAAATTTTTGCTTATCGGAAAGAATGTCATTCACGCGTTTTATTTGCAGTCTGGTGGATGTTTCGCGCCTTTGGTTACGATAAAGTATCGCTACTAAACGGAGGACTTTCAGCTTGGTAAATATGAAATACCGTTATTCCGAGAATAAGAATTTCAAGAAGAAGAACTTAGACAACAAACTGCATCATTCCAAGAATTAACACACATTCCAAACAAAAAATCCATTGATTCTCAATCTTATCAGAAATCGAAAACACTTTTGCAGTGTAAGCCGGCAAGATAATCAGAATCAAACTTATTTCATTCTTTCAGGAAAGCTAGCGGATACACGGTGACTGACAATCATCCAAGCAAACCTCAGCGAGTATTTCATGCAGTGCCTCGGAAAGACTACGTCAAAAGCTTCGACGGTAAAACGCAGCTGAAACATCGCCATGAGTTTCCCAGATAAAAAATACACCAGACTCGTCTGAACAAACAGATCGAAAACCTTTTTCCGGAAATCGATCATTTTGCTCTCTCGAAGAAAAATTCGTGACGCGCTTCTTTTCTGTAGAAATCGCCGCGATAGTCAAAGGAAACGATTCAAATGCACCTGTGATTGTGGATGTTCGGTAAAAGAGCATCTCTTAAAACACTAAATTTAACCCGTACCAAAAGAATTCCATTTAGCCCTCCGCCGCTTTTCGTCGCCGGACATACTCCAAGAGTGAGCGAAAAAATACTCGACAAACCGAATCAATTCAAAATAATCGATTTTAATTTTCCAGGCGAAAAATATGTCTTTCATGTCCATCCTGAATGATTTACCGCTGACTACTTTAAAAGACGAAGAGGGTCTAACACAAGTGTTCAATTCGGTCGGCATCGATTTCAGCCAGCCGGTAATATTTCAATGTACATCAGGTTGGTTTACTCAAGCCTCTTGACTCAAATGGATTATCAGACTGTCCCAACTCGAATAAATATTCCAGGTATAGCATCATGCACTCTGTTCTTCGCCGCATTCCTTCTCGGCAAACTCCCTCCGGATATCACACTATATGACGGGTCTTGGTGCGAGTGGGAGATCAAATCCAAAGGACAACATGGTCTCATTGAATACGTAAGTTAAACAGTATATAAAATATCAGAATTTTTATTTCAAACAGAAAATCACGCAGATAAATCATGACTCGTATTTCTAACTGGACTTCTAAATTACCAAAAAAATCCAAAACACGCAGTTCGTTTGAAAAACAAGTAGAAAGACGAAAGACAGCACCACTATATCTTTTCACTCACCACCAGGCATGATTTTATTGCTCTTTGCAGGAACTCCACTAGTTGCCTTTAGAAATTCCATGTTCTATCAGAACGGGTATCCTGCTGACTTCCGGTCCGGACTGAAACTTCACACAACGTTTTTGAATCGCCGATCCGCTCTAATAAGAATCCAAAATAGATTTTCCGAACAAGTACAATCTCAAGTATTAGGAAATAAGAATTCACAAAGTAATTTCTCGGTTGAGATTTTTATTTGCAAGAGCTGGCTCTCTTACTATCGTCAAATCATGGATGGACGAAATGTTGCTGAGAGAGCTGCGTCATGAATCTGGTGCAACCCCAAAGATTTTGATAAAACGTTCCCTATCCAGAATTCCTCCGAAGCGAAGACTCCAGAAATAAAAATCACTCGGGTCGTCCAATCTTTTGAACTTTATGAAGACATCTCTAGTGTTTTCCCGAAGATCATCAATCTAAAAACACATAGAATTACGGATTTTGAACAACTTCTATTTTGACAAAAATTCTTACCGGCTCCACATCTTCCACATTCATAACAAAATTCCGACGGTTTCCCCAAAATGTCAGATGCGATATCACAATTTCCTTGCAATCTTCATCCGCATAGATCCTCCCAATCCATCTCCGGAAATAGTAGCTCATTGCCGCCAAGACACCAAAGGCCACCATATTCAGAAATGTGACGGTTGCTACAGTTTGAAATTGGATTGAGCCGGTAGAATAAGCTGCAATGCAAACTGGAGCAGCAATGGTGAGGATTCCGGTTTGATATAATTTTAATCTCGCAAGAGCGCGGAGTCCGATCACATAAGGGAAGTAATATATCGGAAGGTAGGTTTTTCCTCCAAATACTAGCGGACGATGGATCATCTTCAATTTACCCTCTCCAGTTGTTACGGTCGTCTCTGTTTTTGGCACTTGAACATTCGCTGTTTCCGTTTGTTGGATGGGCTTTGGAGGTTCTTCTTGGCGAGGTTCAACATGATCCTGTCGCTGGTGGAGAGCACTACTTCTCGATGAAATAAACAACTGCCGTGAATGATCTCTAGAGTTCCGGCTGTGGAATCTCCATGTTCCACGAACAAGATATTGCAGCCTGTTCATGTCACCAAAATTTACTCCAAGGTCCGAATCAAGCGCCTTTTCCGAAACAGAATCCGCGTCCAAGTCCAGCTAATCACTAGAGACAGCGTTGCCAATTTTAGAAAGTACGTCCAGTGGATCGTCAAAATTCATAATCCAAGATTTTCAAACCATTGAGAGAAGATTAGAAAGAGTTCAGACCTTCCAGAGTTCGTGATTCGCATTTATAAAACCCAAACAAAGTAGCGGAGCCGGAGTAAGCGCAAAGTTGCGAGTAACTTATGTCACCAGTAACAGCTTGACCTTTAGTACCCTGTTCCACGAGCACTAGTGTTCATCATAATGTGCTCAGGTCAATGAAACTGAAATCCGAATGCTGCCATTATTACGAAGGTCTATAAAGACTTTAATTCCAATTCTTCACCAAAACCTTCATCAGATCTGGTTGCTCTTCTACCAAAACCCATCAACAATGGAGCAGTTTCAGAATATTCTTTTTGTGATAAAATGGGTATAGCGCTACTGCGTCTGAAAGACCTTTCGGATTGTGACCAGCTCAGACCTCGTCCGGAGGTGTGGTTTACAAAATCCAGCGCAATATACAACAAGGTCGATATCAAAGCAGTGACGGTGAGAAACACGAAGAACCCAAACCAAGCACCCCGGTTTGACCCCGGACTGTTGATTAGGATACCTCCAATGGCTGCAGTACAAGTTCCTGTTCCAAGGCCATCCATTAACTAAAACAAAAATTCGTACAACAGAAAAAAAGCCCATTCTTCGAACAATTTTTTTTAATTAGGCGAACTAAATAATTTTTGGTATACGAACCTTCATTAGTCCAAAGGCAAGTCCAACTGAATTCGGTCCAACTATACAGACAACTCCGGCATACGCCGCAACTCCGTAAATTGAGTCTCCAATGCCGATAATTGTGGAGTACGCACCAGGTGGAAATGTTTCACTGAACGCGGATATCATTCCGGTTAAGGTGAGCCAACCGGCACTCACCAGCCATAAATCGCGATGACCGTAACGATCAGTGAAATATCCAACCTAAGAAGTAAAATATGGTCAAAACGTTCGAAGAAATGTGGGATTATTTTACTGATTATTTCACGGGTTATTTTATTATTATATTGTAACTGACCAGTGGCGCCATGATAATTTGAACGTCGTATGTCAATCCTGCTACAATGCTGGCTCTTGTTTCCTTGAACCAATATCGATACTGCAACAAAATTTGCTTTATTTTAGGATAGTCTGTACGGTATGTAAAATATTTGGTCTTCCGAAATACAATTTATTTTAAAGTAATTTGATGAAAATATTATTTTGAGAATAAAAATAAATACGTACATGCGCAAATTATCGTTAAAACATATATACATGTATTATTCAGAAATATATTTGTGTTAATACGAATATATTATACAATATATATATAATTTTGAAGTATTTTATTTTAGAGTATTCAAAAACACTGCATGCTCACGGCCATCATGTTCGGAGCATTCGAGGTGTATGTGTAGATGGTTCCCGCCGAGAAAAAGGTACCAACGACAATCAACCACAAGCTCTTTGGTTGTTCTTTCAGAGTTTTCCACGCTAGCTTTGATTCGTGAACAATACTGCCAGGAACATGAATGTCAGCTCTCCAGGATTCAACCTCCGGATATTTGCAGTTTACGTAGCTCATATAAAGCGCAGTAAGGCATTCAATTAGCCCAACAGCAAATCCGATCCAGAGACATCCGGTCAGTCCAATATACGGAACAATTCCTCCAATAATAAGAAAATTCGATCCGGTGCCTAATCTTGACATGACCTTTAAGAAAAAAAATGTTATTTAAATATTAACATTTTGAATGGTGTAACCTGATGTGCAGCGAATGACATGCCGATTTCGCTATAGGCGAACCAAGAGCCTTTTATCCGATGAGCCAGTGTAATTAACATTCCATCGCCAAGTCCCACAAAAGTCCTGCCGATTGCAATGACGGCATATTGATATTTCGCAGTTGAATAAGGAGATAACGCAATAAATAAGCTGGAAAAAATGATGCAAAATTAGCGAATTAACTGGCACTCTAACTTACGCTCCAATTGGTAGAAAAGTTGACGAAATGCAAGTTAGCTTTGTAGCACCAATTCGGTCAGCAAGATATCCGGCAAACAATGACCCGAACGCTCCACAAAACGTGGAGATTGTGTACAGGGTGTTGAAATGCAAAACTGTTAGATTTAGGCATTTATCAGTTCCGTCATGGCAAGGCTTCACATTCCCTGTTAAACGTTGGACGAGGACAGCTGGCTGATCGTATAAAAAGTCGTTTGTCAATGCAATAATTGCGGCGCATCCGAGGATTCTCCATCTCTGGGAGTGCATAACTCACAAGGATCTCTAACGAACCATGAGCGTGGATTTGGTTTTTTTTAGAATCACGATGAAAATAATGATGAAAAAACAAATTTTATCTGCGGGCTGAGTAACTAGTTTTTTGCCTGTATTACTGGTGACGTGAAATTGGAAACCCGAGTAAAAACGGAAAACTAAGACCATTCTTGCAAAATACCTCCGGGCCGACAAAACAAGCCGGGAGACAAATGCTGATCCGAACCTGAATTCGTGTTTGCTGGTATATAAAACTCTGAACAGCCTCTGTAACCCTTGCTATTGCGCGTTAGATAAACTAAAGCGTCTTCAGTTATTCAGTCGATGTAGTAGCCATATACGTAATTGTGGCACGGGTTCACGAGAGAAGTTGCGTTAAACATCAGAAATTTCGCGCACGTCCCACAACACGGATATTTCGAGAAATTAATTGTGTGTGATCGAATTCTGCGAAGATACAGGAACCAACTTTGGTAGATTTGAAATCAATTGTCAGAGTTCAGCACGTAGTGCGATATAGAGCAATGATTCTTTGGTATTTTACAACATGGCACATTGCGGCATTTCCGTTTCTTTTGTTCAACCGGGGGGGGGGGGGGACTGGTAGAGAGATCAAGTAGGTAGCTTGTTAAGTTTACGAAGTAGCATGGTAGCCAGCACCTTACGAGTTACGATTTTAGACCAACCACTTTAAATGACAACAACGGGAAAACCGCAGAAATATTCTCACCTTTTTATAATTCCCTCACTGTTTTCGTTTCTCCAGTAAATTCGCAATTTCGATCAAACTGGAATACGGACTGGTGGAATCATTCGTCCGCCATGAATCAGTTCGCTCCGTTCAAGGCATTGTTGGTGCTGGCAGTTCCGATGTTGCTGTGCTCTTGGATTGTCATGTTATGTCTGAACAGTTTGGCCGTAACCCGCGCAGTTCTTCCAGTTTTCCGTCATTTTGAAGATGCAGAAGTACTGGCAGAAAGAAGAGGATATTGGGAAAAAGTTGCACCGAAGGATACCTTGGACCACTTGTTCTGGTTTCTTCAGGTAAGACACTTGTTGGTGTTCCACGTGGAAGTCGATCGCTTGTTGAGTCACAGTGCTCTCTTTCAGATCACTGATCTCCATATATCTCAGCATGATGATCCAGTAAAAGATCCGAGTCGCATAAAACAGCTGAAAAAATTCTGCACTGAAACTGTGCGGACAATCAAGCCGAAAATTGTGCTGGCTAGTGGAGATCTGACGGATGCCAAAACACAGGGAAATTTCGGCTCGGAACAGCATGAATGGGAATGGAAGAAATATTCGGAAATACTCCGGGAAACTGAGGTTACCAGTGCCACGATATGGCTGGATACTCGGGGGAATCATGGTAATTTGACCTCGAATCTTACCTGACCGGAAGTGACTCAATCCGTTCTAAATGTTTTCAGATACTTTCAATGTCCCTTCCAAATCTAGCAAGCTGAATTATTTCAGGTTTGTACATTTACTTCATATGTTTCAATCTGAACGTTTGGGGTTTTTCGGTAATTTGTCGGTAATGGTCAGTGATGTTTTTTTGCAGGACGCATTCTCCGAGGGGGAATTTGACATCATACCATTATCGACACGTTTATGGCCCTGACTCGATATCTTTCATCGCGGTTGATGCTTGCCCCGATCCAGGATTTCGCCGACCTTTCAACTTCTTTGGCGTTTTGACTGAGGTTGGTTAAAAATTTGCCAACTGGAATATCGATAGTTTCGCTGTATTCCGGAAATTCCAGGAAGAGATAAAACAACTCCAGATATATGCCGAAGAATCTAAAGTCAGCAACGTCACGATTTGGTTTGGACATTACCCGACATCCGTCATCAGTTCTGCTGACCCAGGGATAAAGGACGTGATGAAGTATTCAGAATAAATTTAAAAAATGTTTCGAAATCCGCAGCATTTCCGGTGTTCTACCGTGTGTTTCTTTCAGAGGTGGAGTCGCCTATTTGAGTGGGCATCTTCATACATTGGGTGGAATTGCACCGGAATTGTACGCGTTGCAGAAATCCGGAACGCTTGAGCTGGAATTGGGGGATTGGAAAGACAATCGATTGTAATTTATAATCCCATTAAACAAATAGCAATTCGTTTGTTTACTTGGCTTTTTGACAGATATCGTCTGATGTCAGTTGATCATGATTTACTGACATTCACCGATGTCCAGTTTGACGAATGGCCTGTTGTTTTGATCACTAATCCAAAGAACGTCAGATTTCATGCTCCTGTCCATGAACCACTTGACCGAATTTCCCGCTCCACTCATGTCCGGTAAGAAATTATTCCGGAAATTCTCTTTGTCTTAATTTGGTTTGATCTGAAATTATGCAAATTTTCCACTTAGAAATCCGGTTCTGACAATTGTTTTATATGTTTTTAAATCGTAGAATTCTCGCCTTCTCGCCGCATGAAATAACAGAAGTAATGGTTCAGCTTCCGGAAGAAGAGACCTGGAAACAAGCCGTCCGAGTCAAGGATTCCCCTTTGTACGTTTTGCCATGGGACGTCAGCAAATATGCGATTGGTGTCCATACAATCAGAGTACTGGTCAAAGATTCCAAAGGGAACATCAAGGAAATCAGTCAGGATTTTGCGACGCGTAATGCGGAAGTACCCGCTTTCAGCATGCTCCGCAGAGTGATACTTTTATCAGACCTGGGGAAAGTTTTTGCAACGTTGACAATTGGCATGGTATTTGCATCGGTGGTGGTGTTAACATGCTTCCGGTACGGTGTTAGTACGAGAGCCTATTGCTACCTGACTCGCCAGTTTGGTCGACCCGGTGTTCCCTTAAGCATTATTCGCGAGCTTGAAAACGTGCTGAGGATTGATTGGATTTATTGGACACTGATGTTCGTCATCGCTTATACACTTTGCAGTAAGTTTCGATTCTAACTCGATGGTAGCACTTTGAATTATTCTGTTATTTTTAGTGCCTTGGTTTTATGGAGAAATTGTTGAAGGAGCGTATGGAATTGTTTTTGTGTATGGAATATGGATGGAGAAACAGTGGCTACATGGTCAGATGACGTACATGTACGCAACAACGCATATGTTGTTGCAAGTTATTCCTCTTTGTTTTACGACGATTTTGCACGCGCGTTCGAAGCTGAAATTTCCGGGACTTCGATATCGCCGGATTTTTTATCATATTTATTACGTTTATATTCTCGGATCTTTCATTTTGAGCCTTAGGCTGTTCGGCGATTCGTACGGATGGATTTCTGTTATTACCAACGGTTTGTTGGTTTGGAGCGGTAAGTGCCGGTCTTATGGAACTTTTCAATTTTTTGTGGAGCAGATAATAAATATTTGTGTTTTAGGAATTGTTCCTGCACTGTTTTTATGGTGGAAAACATTTTCTTTATCTGCGGAAATCCCAGAAAAACGTGATTCACATTCAAGAAAATGATCTTTTGTTCCCTTTCAGTGTATTCCTTTTCTTAGTTTCTGATTTCGTGATCTTTTGTTATTCATTTCTTAATTTGTTGTTAATTGTAGTAATTATCTGTCGTCATAGTTTAGTGCGTTTTGTTGTATGTCCGATATAAACGTCTCCCCTACGTTATTTGGGATATTCATGAGCAAATCAAGTCAAGAAGAGGAAATTACGTGATTTCCTGAAAGTTGACTATTTATTTGTTGTTTATTATCATTTATTCATTCTTTCTGCATTCAAAGTTGATAAAACAGCGCTGTAGTTTACTTATCACGAAGCGAAGCGGGGTCGCTCTCCGGTTTCAGGCTGCAAAGTTGATTGGTTGGGTTGATTTATTGGCTTGTCGCTGTTTGATTTTACCGCTTGTCAGTCTCAAAGGAAATCTTCGAATCTACGTTGGTAATCCGTGCAAATTTTGATCAGGATTCAGGAGTCCAGACTACCTATAAGTTTGCTACCTCACTCTTCCCTCTGACTCAAAAGCATCAGGTTCGTGAACGAAGTGACACCAGTGTGCAGCTCATTGTATCCAGACTTCGTTAGGGGATTCTTGACAATTGTTTTCTGCTGTGCAGGAAGAAAATTGCACCGGAACCGGAACCAACATCCCCGTTTGCAAAGATGATTGATCTGCGGAATGTTGTGGAAAACCTTTTATCGCCAGGTAGGAGTGCAGCCAGTCCTGAAGCCTCCCTGAAAGTGGCGAAGCATTTTACTGTTTTGCATGTGATGTCACTTCCTGAATTGGTTTTTAGATCAAGCTGAACAGAAGCTTGCGGAACAGACTTTGGCTGGATTACTGGAACGTGAACTGGTATACAAGTGTTTGCTTTCAAAGGGAGAATGTGCTTTGTTAACTTGTTTTCAATTAGGAACCAACTTCCGCTCGTTTATCGGAACTAATCAGTGCGAACGATGCGAAAGACATTATTCGTCAAAGTGCAGCGCTTGCTTTGAAAAATGCCATATCTTCTAAAGACAGCGCCGTCAACGCAATTCGGCATGAAGCATGGATGAAAATTCCTGTCGAGACGAGGCTGTACATCAAGAAAAACGTGAGTTCATTTCAAGAAGAAATGATGCATTTTTGTTTTCTGACGGTGGTTCCGTGACAGATCTTACAAGCCTTGCAAACGGATAAAGCATTTCTTGGAAGAGCCATCGCACAGGTGATTGCGAATATTGCACTTTGCGAAGTTGTCCGTGGAGAATGGCCGGAAATCATACCGTTTCTCACGAATTGTGTCCAAAGCCCGGATTCCAATGTTGTGATCCGGCAATCAGCTCTGGAAGCCATCGGATATATTTACGAGGAAGTTGTAGGTGCTTTTTCATGGTGATGCGATGTTGTATGACGTGTTTTTCTGATCAGAATATCGAAGCGGTGCGTTCACATTCCAACATCATTTTGACCGCAATCGTCAGTGGAATGCGCAAGGAGGAACAAAGGTGGGATAATATCAATTTGTAGGTCGGAGTGTCTCACTGATACTTTTCCCTGTTTCAGTCTCGAAATCCGTTTGGCTGCGACCACGGCGTTACACAATTCCGTGGATTTCTTCAAGGAGAATTTCGAGAAACAAGAAGAAAGAGATTATATCATGACGGTCGTTTGCGAAGCTACCCAAGCGCCGGATAACCGAGTCTGTTCCTTGTTGTTATTCATGTTGTTATTCTTGTGACAATATTTTTGTATCCAGCTCAAAATTGCTGCTCTTCAGTGCATCGTGAAGATCATGCAGTTCTTTTATGAATTTATGCGTCAATACATGCAGGCTGCTTTATTTCCGGTATGTTCTGCATGAAGTGCGATTTCATTTTTAAATCACTTCGTTGCAGATCTTCTTCCAAGCCATGTGTTCGGATGTGCCTGACATTGTACTCCAGGGTATCGAATTCTGGTCGACTATCAGTGAAAGTGAGACCGCTTTGAATTACGAAGAATTTGAGGTATTGTGACATAGCGTCTCCGATCATTCCACACTCAGGTTCTCTCCTGTTTTCCTTAGGCCAAGGAGGAAGATCGTGTGCCGGCGAATAAGTCACTGAAGTTCGTGAATGAATATTTGCCATATCTGACACCTCAACTGCTGAAATTGCTCACTCAACAAGCGGATCACGAAGAAAGCGATGAATGGGCTCCTAGCAAGGCGGCCAGTGTTTGCATCATGTTGATTGCCGATTGTGTCCAGGACGAGATTATTCCGCATGTTGTCCCGTTTGTGAGCCAGCATGCGAATGACACAGACTGGCACTTCCGGGATGCTGCCTGCGTTGCGTTCGGTACTTTTTATTACTCTTTTCACCCGGCATTTATTACATGAGTTCTCTCCCAGGATCCATTTTGGAAGGACCGGATGAATCAAAATTGAAGCACATGGTCGACCAAGCTTACGATGTTATTCTGACGATGATGGCTGATAGCAGCGTTGCTGTTCGTGACAGTGCTGCATGGGTTGTTCAGCGAATCTGCCTGTTGGTTCGAGAGCCGGTCTTGCAGCCACAGCGGCTCTACAATACTGTGATGGTTTTGCGGCAGAATCTCGGAGGAGCTGCACGAGTTGCTGCTAATGTCTGCTGGGTATGAAAGAACATTCTTTCGGTGCACCAGAGTTTTATTTATTCTGTATTGCAGGCTCTTGGTACTTTAGCTCAAGCGTCATACGAGGCAGTCCAGACCCCCACCAACGCCGTACCGGAAACGTTTGCTCTTTCCCAAGTCTTCTCAGAGGTCATCGATCAGTTGTTTGCAACTGCCCTCCGGTTCGTAATTTGTTTTTATTTTTGAAAAGAATTTGTGATTTCGATTTGTTTATCAACTTCCAGACCAGAATCTGGCATTAATAATCTCAGGACAGCAGCTTTCACCGCTGTGGGTGAATTTATCAGTCATTCGCCGCAGGTGCTTGGGAAGTTTCGCGCGGGGTGATTATGATCCTTTATAGTTAATTTGTAGGATTGCTACCCGACAGTTCAGAGAACGACCGTTCAGCTGCTAGGACAACTTGATGGTGTTTTGGAGAAAGAGCCGACATTGTCTCCAAATGACAGACATCAGTATGGTGATTACTGCCAGCATTTCCTTGCTGTATTACAAGTACAGATACGAAAAATTGGCCTTTCCTGAAAAGCACCGAAGGCTTAAATTTATTTCCTAGGCGGCGCTGCGACGATTGTCCAGAGACGACTTGCTCCAGATTGCTGAAAAAGTCGTTATGATTTGTTATCAGACGCTCGAGATCCATCGTCTCCAACGAAGCTTCCAGGCAGAACCGGAAGCTCTTCTTTGTCTTCAGGTTCTTGTCGATGGTCAGTTTATTCCTTGTCTGATAATTCTGCATCACGGTGAATTTGATTGACAGTTTTGGGCGATAATTTCTTTCATTACGTCGAGTCTCTACATGCTCATATCAATCTGGCCTTGACCTGTTTCTCGGAACCCTCGGTAAGACTGATTTAGAAACTTGTAAATGAGCCTTCGGTGTGACCGATGTTTTTTCAGGTTGTAAATGGTGCACTGAATTTTATTGGAGAACTCTGCAGAGCCTACGAGACCAGGATTTTGCCATTCGTCCCGGAATACATGGAACGCGTGTTGGCGTTGATCGCTGTATATTTCATGTTTAGCCGCAAAGTATGTCAAGATATCAAAAATAGTTTCTCTTTGCAGCAAATCAGTGATCCTTCCGGTATAATCAAGCCAAAAGCAATCAAGACACTTGGGGATATCGCGTTGAGTCTTGGCCCTTCTTTCTACGGCTACACTGTGATGTCTTTCAACTGCCTTCAATCTCTTCCCATTCCGCAGGTCGGATTATACTCGTAAATATAACGGCAATTTTGCGGGAAAAGTATTTTGTTGTAGGACCACGAAGTTTGGCTGGAAATTCTAGACGCGATTCTGGAAGCTGCATGTGGTATTATCAGTGGTCTCAAAGCAGAAGGCTTTAGCGGTAATCTGCTCTTTTATAATCAGGGTTTATTTTCGTTGTGTAAATATATCATATATTTAAACATACATAAATATATAATTTATATGCATTTAATGTATGTGATACTTATAAAGTGCTTGTTGCAGATCAAGCTAAACAGGCTATTCGATTGTACGTCAATTTTGTCGTCGGCTTAATTGGTCATGTCGCGCGTGACCCTTCTGGTTGTCAAGACTCGACCCTTTCCAACGCCGCTGCTATCATCGGGTATGATAATTGTTCAAAAATTGTTTCATGACGTTTTTCAGAGCTGCGACTTTTAGGGAATTCTGTGAATTGTATGGTCAGGATATTTTTCCTCTTATAAATCGGGAGGATTTCCACGCACTGCTGACCAAAGGACGACGATCGAGCAAGCCGAAAACAAAGCGTTTTTGCTCATGGGCGTTGAAAGCGATGAAGAAACTCAAGAAGGTCGGTGATGCGTAATAGCGACAAAGATGCGTGATATTGAATGATCCCTGTTTACCTAAAGTCTAAAAACGGTGTTTTCTTCCCTGGGGGTTTTGAAAACAATAGCTTCCTAAAACAATTCCATCGATTTTTGACTGCGTGGTCAGATCTGGCTTTTTCGTTTTCTTTTTGGTTTACTGCAGGCGTTTTTTTGGTGGAAATCCAGATTTGGTGTTTCAGTATAAAATTGAGCATTGTACGTAAATTGGATGGATTCGAAAGATTTAGAGAATAACAAAAGGTTTGGTACGTTTGAAGTGATATTAATGTGCTTCGTGATACTTGATTATGGTGTTAAATTGCTTTGGTGACTTTTTGTGGGCTTCCTGCCGCGTGAGCATTGGCATGTTGACGTTGGAAAGGTCAGTCCGGCATGAACTCGCTTGGCGAGTGCTCACTCGAATCTTTGACCTTTTTATGATATGAAACGCGCCGTAAATCACTGGATTGATGACAGAATTGCTCATCCCTTGAGAAATGGAAAAAATTATTAAGATGTCAGTGTGTAGTAATTTTTCGTCCGGTTCCATTTATTTGGAAATTCAATATTGTAATTCAGGAAATATATTCGAAAAACAATTTTCAAATAACTTTTTGAAAAATAATTCGTATTATAATTTCGAAAAAAATTTGAATTATTTTGAAAATTAATCTATCCCTTTTTGACACATGGCTTTTTACTTACCGAAGAAGAACACGAAATTGTCCAAACTTGACGGTTCACTGGCTGATTCATCCCAGAAGAAAGCTCCGATCATTCTGGCGTAATAAGGTCCTAGAGGCAAAAAACGTTTTCGTGAGATTGAAATAAGTTTCTCTCACGCGGTTATGAGCATTCGCTTGTCAACATTATCGTTTGTTGAGTAACGGAGTTTTTTTTCTACGCACTCTGGAAATACAGCTTGTTAATTACCCCAGCAAATGACGAATGTCACTACGATCAGGACGGAGATCCACAATGAAGTTGTCCTCGCCTTGCGTAATCTGGCTGTTCGCTGATTTAAACTTGAATTAGTATTCAGCTGATTTCTTGTGTTGTGGATGGTTTCTGTGAATTAACACATCGTTAACTCTAATTTTGTTATCATTATTTTAAATCTCTGGAAATTTATTTTAAAACTTGAAATTATTTTAGTTAGTTACCGCCATGACAGTGTTGGCTGAGTCCGTTTTTGAATGTCATGTGGGTTGAAATGCTTGGTGCGCCGTGGATCAGTAGTTTGTGTAGGATAATTGCGTAGCAGATGATAATGGTGTTCAGGGGAATGATAAAGTTGACGCAAAGTGTGAACGACGCATAAAGCTGTTCCTGCCAAGCCGCTGTGTAGGATCTGATAATTAACATATTTTTTCAGATAAATTAGAATAATACAAAATATTGGAGTTTCAGTTTTTAACTTGCTTACCCAAAAGTCACGCATTGGTAGAAAACCATATCCGTTAATGATGGAGGCGGTTGTTGTACGCGGAATATGAAGCCCTGTGGGATTTTCAATGATATTATAACTACGGCAATATTATGACAGAGTATTTGCGGTAAACAGTTCAATAACATAAGTCGGATTTTTGAAGCTACTGTACTACCGGTACTTCATTCTGTAAATGACCCGTGCAGTTCATAATTGCAATATATATAATTATAATTAGATCCTATAATATTTCTGTTTCGCTTTAATATGGAGATCCAAGACAGAATAATATTAGTTGTTTCACTGAAAAGATAGTTTACGTATTAGGATTAATATGCCGGAACCAAGATCTATGCCGTTGTAACAACAATATTTTGATGAGTAATTCCCGTAAACGGGGGTTTTATGGTAGGCTGTCCATGTGGTGGTTGTTGTTAATTTGTTTTCTACTTAGGAAATGAATTTGTTATTGTGGACTATATTTGTCTCCCCCTTCTCGTTTTGCCTTCCCTCTTGCCGTTTACCCATTTTTCGACGTGCCGTAATGCAGTCCATTCACTCTTTGAAGCAAATGTTCGCGTTGACAATATCCTTTCTTGCATTTAATTGACGAAAACGGCTTTGCTTCTTATAAAGGAACCGGAAGTGAACTGGCTTTGAAAAAATTTCATCGATTGCGAAATTATTTGACAGTGATCCCGGTTAGGATTTTTTTCTATAGAGAGATAACTAATAAGATGAGTTGGTGGGACATCGATGAGTCCGACAAGTGCTCCGTTCGTGATTCTGAAATCTACGTCATCACCGATTACCGTTTTCTCACCCTGTTACCGGTGAACCCGAAAAGGAAAATTGGTGAAATTATTCTGGTTGATTTGAAGAATGACCCGGAAACTCGTGATTTTTGAGGGAAATTTTCTTATAATTGATGCAATTTTCTTAAGACCATGGAGTGCTGGATGTGAGGTCTCATTAGAGTTTGGAATATGCTAATCCGGCTTGCCCGACACTGACGTATTTTGTTAAGGTGGGTCCCCATGTGATGATCTAGGTGAAATACTTTTCATGTGGATCAGATTTTTTTTTAGAATTCGGTTGAATTATAAGCTTGATAAGAAGCAGTTGAACAGCTGATCTTGAGCGGCACGGCCTTTCCCTTACGTCCCAGAAAAGTCACTTTGACAGCACTTGGAGCACGAGTTTTTTTTCCACTTGTGAACTTGACACTCACTTTGTTTCTGTCACGAGTGGCCCTGGAATTAATTTCGTTCGATTTGTCAGTTGTGGCTAAATACCCGGGATTTGTCCAATAATAAATTGCGAGCTTGTTGAACTTGTGAACATAGGTGTACATTCTGTACTTTATTAAAATGTGGGCTATTGCCAAATCATATCAATAAGTCGGCTAGTGAAATAATCAAAAATAATTCGGTTTGATTTGTGAGATTTTTGATTGCTATTGCGTAGATGATAAATATCATTTCCTGTTTTTCTAATTGCTGTTCTTATCATTTCGATAAATATCATTTCCTGTTTTTCTGATTGCTGTTCTTATCATTTCTGAATTTGTAGAAAAAATGTAGATTTTAAATACTGCAGATTCCATTTCTAGATCATTTCCCCACATTTTTCAGTTCGGATAATACATTTAAATTCAAGCCGATTAATACCGCACTTTGGGTGAACAGAAACATTTCAAACTGACATGACAGAATCCATGTTCGCCGTTGGCGTACGCAGTTGGTCTTTGTTATTATGATTTGCAGATTCAGATGCAATACTAATTAGCTTTGGGGAATATTTTAATCGAGAACCCACTCCCGCTGCGCACCGAATTTCAAACTAACAGGAAACTGCTCCTAAAACACTTAAATACTTCATCGGGATCGTTTACCTGCGGAATGCTGAAGATCGCAGCGAGGACCCACGCCATGACGATCATCCTTCGCGTACATCTTGCGGTGCTCATAGGTGCGGCGACGGCGATGCAGCGGTCAACACTTATCACCGTAATGATGAAGGTACTTGCATATAGACTGAACATTTGCATATATTTGGAAAATCGGCACAGGAAATCTCCCCCAAGCCATTGGATGGTATAGTGCCAGATCGCCAATGTTAAAATGCAAAACGTAACTACCATCAAATCGGCGATGACCAAGTTCATGATCAGCAGGCGGATTGTCCGGTTGACCGCCAGTCGATTGCGGAATAACATGAGTAGCACTGTCATATTTCCACAAAAACCAACGAGGAATAATAGAAATAGAATAACGACTTGGACTACCCAGATGGTCTGTTGGAATCCGAGTGCCTTCATCGCTTCTTCCATCGAATCCGATTCTGAGGAGTTCATTTTTGAAATGTGGAATGCGAAATTTTATTATTGAGAAGATGAGATATTTTGTGGTTGCCGGCTTTGGTCCAAAGATTGAAGGGGCGGGGATGGGTCCAGAGAGGCTGGGCTTTTCTGTAACTGACGATCCCAGACGGTCATGAGGCAAATGAACGTCTTCCGGCGGCTCCAGGATGATAGACCTATTCTCGTTTTGTCAAGACTACAGGGTAAATGAGAGAGAGGGTACTTGCTTTTTTGCATGAGTGCAAATCAGGCGTCTGAAAACATTAGTTCCGAGCTAATCGGCAAATTTGCTCATTGATTTGAAAAGAAATTTGGTGATTGATCTCGCCTATTTTGCGGTTCCCAGTATACCAAAAAAATCAAATGATTAATTGTCGGTTTTGTCAATATATTGGAACGATTGCACATACTATAAGATATGAACGATACTTCATATCTCATTTCGTTAGTAAATGAAGATATGCCATATCGGCTTCCTTTTGAAAATAACAAGAAGTCATTGAAAATAGTTTGATTAAATGACTGAAATAATTACATAAATGCGTAACTTAAAAACGACGGCTCAGATAAATTTCTTTCGCAAAAACTCGGATGTCAAACAGAGAAATGTCAAGGTCCAATCAAATAAATCATGTCTTCATCGCAGTGTCTCGTTGAGATGCTTCGCGGAGAGCGATTAAATGCGGAATTTGACATTATTTATTGTCGTGCAAACAGTGTGGCGCTACATGTTTACAGTCTTGTTGAATTTTGTGCGAGAAGAGACAAATTGAAATGTCCTGCAGTGTGCGGAATATCGAAGTTCGGGTCGAAAAAATAAGGGCAGCACTGGAAAAAAACACGTCAAACCCGAAAATAAAATTCCAAAAGTAGCCTCAGATCCAACCTGGATCCAGGTATAATGAAGTGCATTCGTCCACGGATTCACGGCTTGACCAATACCTTCGCGAGTAAATCTTAATACGATTTTAAATTCGGTATAAATGTTCTGCAATGCAACTGTACCTGTCATGACGAAGCCTTTTTCGCAGATAACCAACCAGTGCACATCATCGTAATGCTCACCCCATCTGGAAATAGATCCCGGTAAATTACTCGTACACCTTACGTTTTCTGAAGACGACAGCCAGTTAGTTGTTCTACACACCGGTCATGTGTGTACACCTAAAAACAAAAACAAAGCCTTGTCATAAATTAATGCAAAAATTAAAAATTAATTATAAAATTAATATGAAAATCATTTATAGAAAGAGTAATTATCAATAGAAAATTATAAAGTCTCCGCGAAATTCCTAAACCTATTTTTCGGATTATTTTCTCACATATTCGCATCGCCGATAATCCAAGTGGTAATCTTCTGGAAGCTTACCTATGCAAACAGAAATATTAAAAAATCACCCAATTGATGGTCAGCGATGACTGATGACGGATGTTTTTTTCAGAATTATCAACACGTGCTGGTGTACGTATGATATATGTACAATATTGTTATGTGTAAGGTTATCGCCATCCGGCGTTATTAAAAGCACGCCCGCGAACTTACAGCATTTATAAGAATTAGAGACACTGATGCCTCCAGGATAGTACTGCGAGGATGTAACCGCTGAAAAGAGACAAAGATTTTCCGACCTGCTTCCGTTCCGGGAGCCAACAGAACAACGACGATGCTCTCACCTGTTATGAATGTGTCGTAAGTGTCGGTCGGGATATATTTATCCTGGAATATTTCAAACACATTGTTTCATGGACCGTATGTTTTCGAAAAAGATCGTACGTAACAATAATATTCGCGAAGTGACAAGTCTCTGAAAACAACACTGGTATCACTGCACCGCCGATACGGAACTAACTAAATGCGGGCGGACAGTTAGACTTACTTTATATTACACCAGCTGTAATACGGGTACATTCCGAACGTGGGCTCCTTTTTTGGAAAAAGAAATCTGCACCAAACAACTGAATAAACATTTAATTGTTATTCAAATTTATTTTGCTGCAAAAAAAATTGTGATTTTCACGCACGGTTAAAACCTTGGTAATCTGATCCGGTGTCTCGAATGCCAATCAGACCTGTGGTCAAAATTCACTTATTATGCACATGGTCACCACTTGAATCAGGGTGGATATGAGAATTATTTTACGCGGAATTGAACTGGGGAAGAATTGATATTTTGAAGTTGTGCTTTCGTACCTTCGCCGTCACTGCATTCTGTGTTCCAGCGGTGCTGGTCATCTGCATGTCCACCGGAAGTAAGCCGAATCGTGCAATCTCCAGTGCCTATTTCCACAGTGTTCAATCAGAACTTTGCTTGAGCCAAAAACGTCTCGAACTCACCATAACAAGTTACCGAATCATAATACCCCTCTGCATAATTGATTAAAAAGGAAATGCCAATCAATAAAGTAAGAAACTTCATTTATGGCAAAAAACGCGAAACTCATCAGTAATATCCGAAACTGCTGAAAAACGATCAGGGACTAGGTCATTTAAAGGGTTCCACCGTATCAAGCTTTGTTTTTTTAGCGGAAAAAGGTAGCGCACCAGAAGCTTCGAGCGGGGAACACCCCGTTAACTCCTACTGTCGCATTTGATGAAATCTGTATTTCCGTCTCTGCTGTATAAAGTGTCACCTTTGGAGCAAATAAACACCCGACGGCGCAGCGGTAATCTTCGAGTTTATTTAGGCTTGTGCCGAATCCGCAAACAAAACACTGAAAAAGCGACAAAAACTTTCTTCAAAATTCTCGAGAAGTTACAGCTTGACAAGGAAGCACGTCACATAGGCCTCAGAACTTCAAATCAGTAAATACTAAAATAATCCTTGAAAGGAATGAGAACGATACATTCAGATTCCAAAAGAACTCAGCATATTCTCACACCGATCTCGGTGACTCCCTGGCTCTGAGTTGATTTTCCAATCGTGCCGTCAACTTTTTCTCCCGGCGATCCAAACTCCAAAACATTCTTATTAGCCAAATCCAACATCGACAAAAAACTCCGACAAACTTCGCCGGTTGTGCGACGCGTGACAATCCGGGAAACTGACTGCAAATTATGTCCAGCTTCTTTTTCGCAGTCGCTCACCAAATCCTTCCCGAACGAATCCAAATCAAATTTCAGCGTCTGTTCTTCATGGACATCCAGAAACCTGTTCAACCGGCGCTCCCATTCGTACAAATTAACATTAACAGCCGGGCCGGAATCCGTTGAACCAGAGTCCATATCGTCAACGCCATCCTCTGGCTGCACAAACTGACCTTGACGACGCATCTCAGCGAACACGTCGAATTGCTGACCATTTCCGTTATCAAAGTTGAGGGTATGATCATGAGATTCAATAGGTTGATCAGTTTCGATATACTGTGCGCCATCATTAATGTCATCGTTGAAATCCATTCCTCCTGGATCATCGCTGTCATCAACAGACCTCTTTTTCCCTGACCCGAAATCTAGCTGCAAAAACGGCGAGGACATCGGTGCGCCAAGGAGATCCACTTCATTTTCATGCGAGCTGACGAAAGTAGCTTCCGCTGCTTTTTTCTGACCACGACTTCCGGCGGCAGGGTCAACGCGACGCAGACGGGTTCGGAGACGATGGAAGATTTTACTGAACCGCGGCTGTTTAAAAGAACGAGTAAAAATCCAACTATCCTTTGTCAAGAAAAAAAACCACAAACCTCATAATACGTTTCACCAGGCCGAATCACGAAAAAGTGATCGTAATAAATAACTTCTGCGGCAACAGCATGAGAAGCGGCAGGCTTTAGGATCCTTTTATTCCGGAGTTTATACGGACAATAATCAGCTTCGCACCCGCGGTCGGGCTCCGCATCTTGTAATCCCCGTGCTTGCTTTTCCAGTGCAATTGACATTCTTCCTTTAAACGGGACATTCGGCAGAGCTTGTGGGCGCGCAGGACGGCCAAGACTGGGTTTTTTCACATTCACATGATCTTCCGGTTCAGCGTTATTCTCAAAGGGATCACCAGCTCCGATGTTTTGATGATCATCAGGAATATCCTGGGGGCCTTCCGGTATTTGATCTCCGAAATTCTGATGTTGGAAATTATCGTTCTGATCCTGATCCTGAAACTAAAACGAGAATGTCGATCAAAAAACGAGCTAGTGATTCAATAAAGTTTACGTCAAAATCCATAATTATCGCCAAGTCTTCATCCTTTACAGGAGGGATGAAACGCTCCAAAATTTCGTAGAGATCAGGATGGGTTGATTCAAGTGGAAAATATCCTTCGCTGTTCAACTTAAGGGTGTTAATCTGATATTCTGCCCAGTCGTTCATTTTCGTTCCCCGCGTATCCTCATATTGACGGATCTTTTCAGTATGCAGCAGTCCAAGAGAACGCGGCTGCACTTCCGCAAGGTATTTGTCGGCGGGAATTTTATCCATCTTTTTGGCCAAGACACGTTCTCGGTTCGGGTTTTCTCGGGCAGCTCGGTTTTGAAAAAAATCCGCTTCATCCAAACGGTCATCAGCGAACATCGCCAGCGGATGAGTTGCACGTTTACGAGGAACTTTCGCTTTTTTCTGCGCCTGAAAAAACGAAATTATTACAGTTCATGTATTTAATAACTGTAAGTGATATACCTCATCGTCATCATCATCATCGTTTTTCTTTTTATTATTGTTCCGATTGGAAAGCATTTCATTTAACTGATGACACGACTTTCGCAGGTCTTCCACTCTTTTCGCGTAGATCAATCCGGAGTTGTAAAGAATACTAGCTGCGTCGGATAACGTGAATGGGTCGTCCTCATCGAAACCTGCCTTGTTGATAAATGGAATAGCTTCGCGGAAACCATCAAGCGCTCCCGAAAAATCGAACTTCCAAACATCCATGGATTTCACTGGGGCATTCAGCGTGGCGATAAATTCCAGCAGCTCGGGCCTTATCTGAGCTTCTTGATCCACATCCATCCCTTCTACGTTTTCTGGAGATAAACTATACAGTTATTTTGGGTACAATTTGTCAACGGCTCTCAAAACAACGAATTTACGGCAACACAGCCAAGAACAACAGTTCGTCCAGAAGTTTACTATAGAGAACTCTCAACTTACCCATTGTGCCCTGAATAAATCTTCCGGAACACTGGCTGAGCGCGGATGAAACAATCCTGAAGATTCTAAATCCGACGAAAGGATTTCTGTCAGCAATTCCAGCGAAAAAGCCGTCCGCGAGCTGCTGTTGCTGCTTACCAAGACCGTAATGATTCAAGCCCCATCCTGCTGGATAATTTGACCAAAGCTCAAAGAAGTTCCCGCCGAGGTAGAATAGCTTTCGATTTTGATAAGAAAATGTCCAAATTCAGTAAATAATCATAAATAACGGTTTAGCGGGAACCTTGGACGAAAATTACCAGGGTGCGGCGAGTGATGCAAGGAACAGGAGATTGCCCCCCTCGACTTTGATGAAGAATAGACAAGGCTGACTTCTAAGCCCCCAACTCACCAAACCCCTTGATTTCACAGCCTTCCATATGAGTGGGCCTCCAATAGCGTAAACCAAATAACCCCAGCTATCCACGCGATCAGATACAATTTTGAATTGTTGTGTTTTCCTATTGTTTTTGGTTGATGAAGAATTTCTGGTGCATTTTTATCATCTTGAACCGTACAAGTTCAGAAGACAATTCTGTCTGTGATATTTACTGAGAGGAGTTGCGCGCAATGGTGCCGTTGACCATTGTTGTGGTTTGATTCGTCTCCTGAATTAAATTCCTGATGGCGGCATTCGGAAAGCTAGCGGAGAAAATTCGCCCTTTTGATGCATTCTCCAAAACTTTAGATGAGCTCCGGATACAAACTTTTACCGGGGGAATTGTGACCATTATCTGCAGCGGACTGATGCTTCTTCTCTTCCTCTCGGAACTTCATCATTACAGCACGCTAAAAGTGTCGGAAAGTCTGTTCGTGGATGTTTCGCGTTCTGGAAAACTCCGCATAAATTTAGACGTCACATTTTACAAAATATCATGTGGCTTCATCAACGTTGACGTCATGGACAGTTCCGGAGAACGCATGAGCGCTATTGAGAAAACAATGGCAAAGCACCGGACGGATATGTTCGGGAATACTCTAGTCGAACATGCACCGGATGTTGTGCAAGTGGGCATTGTTTCAAAAGATTCTTGTGGAAGCTGTTACGGAGCTGAGAATCCCCACCGAAAATGCTGTAATTCATGCGAGGATATTATTTCTGCGTACATGGAAATGGGATGGGCTCTAAAATCCACGGATGACTTCGAGCAATGCCAGCGCGAACAGTCAGAAAAGCATATTTCCATTAATAAAGAAGGATGCAGGATAACAGGTTTGTATTAGTAAAATTTCATTGTTTGTTTCCACCTAATTTTCTTTGATTTTTTCAGGATATGTGGAAGTGAATAAAATCCAGGGAAATCTCCATATCGCTCCCGGAAATACTTTCAGCGGCTCGTCTCACGCACATGTGCATAATCTCATTCCCTACGAAGCCAGGGAAATAAACACCACTCATCTGATCCATCATTTCTCATATGGCGAGCAGTATCCCGGTCGGATAAATCCGATGGATTCCATAGAAGCCATTGCTCATGAAGGTGCGATGATGTTCAGCTATTACACGAAAATCGTACCGACCATGTATTCGACCGTGAATAACACAGCAACGAAAACCTTCCAATATTCCGTGACCACTCACAAGAAATCTCTCTCCCGTTTCGGTACTATTGAGAAAGGATTACCGGGGATGTTCGTTTATTATGAATTATCCCCGATTATGGTCAAGATGGAGGAGCATTATCGTTCAACCATGCATTTTCTTACAAGTGTCTGTGCAATAATTGGTGGATTATTTACCGTTGCCGGGATAGTTGATTCGCTTATTTATCATGGGCAGAAAGTCGTCCAGCGCCAAATGAAATCTACCTAAAAACTCTCAAGATCTTTTTTTTAAAGAATATTTTTGATTGCTTCGCCATAAAAACAAATTGAGAAACTGATTAAAGACGGATTCAGCCGGAGTAAGAATACGTTCAGAAGCAGTGTTCCGCCAAATTACAACAAGAGCACAACCAAGCTGTCGGCTTTTAAAACATAAAGCGAGTGATTAGTTGCGGCAAAGCCAAGAATGGGTCCCGGTTTCTCCAAACTGTAAACGTGTTGTTTCCCAATTGTTTTGACAATTTCGCCAGTCTTCCGATTCTTCAGAATTGACTCCAAAGGGTGCTCGTTGCGATAGATGAAAATATTGCGGTTGCTATCGCAGACCGCCGCATAAGTCCTTCCAGGAGAAGCCACACCAAATTTCTTTTGTTCTTTGGAAGCCAGTACGTAACCTAAAAACCCGTCTCTGTTTTCGATTGATTGTCAAATGCTTAACAAAACTTCCACCGAACTTCATCGAAATTTTCTGAACACTTTTACAATTTAAAGTGTAGTCTAAGTTTTCGATATTGTTATACGGTAGTTATAAAGTTCGGAGCATGGCGATTCTATGTTATATCATTTTGAAGATTCTAAATCTTACCTAATGCGTCAAAAGTGCTGACGTGTTTCCAGGCTTGATTACTTTCGGCAAGAGGTACAAGTGGCTGGATTAATAACGCGTCCACATCATATCGAAGATATGCTCCAGGGAGACGGTTTGGCTCTGCAAGAGTCTTGAACAGAAAATGATTGCCACAGAGATCCATCTGCAACAAGAAGTTACTTCCGGCAAAATCAGAGATAATCTATCATCCGAAATCTTTACCTTATGCGTAACGCGATGTGTTTCTCCATCAAATCGCGTCCAACTGTTCAAGATATCAGTGTCAAAAGTCGCATCGCATTCTTCTAATTCCTGAACGTTAAAAGAACCAATATCTTTTGCGGTGATCTGGAAACAATCAATACGTAAAAAAAGCCGAAATTCTAAAAAATCAAAAACTCAACCATTCAAACCATTAGCAATTGAGAGAAGAAAATACCCACCCATTTGTCGGAAGTGAATGCCGCCAGTCTCTGATTGAATTCCTCCATATCCTGATTCGAAAACACTTGCTTCCCACGCTTATCACCCACAACCACATGTTTCCAATCTTCTCCCGATTTCTTAGCCAAGGTCAGTTCGATCCTAAGAATAAATAACCAAAGTCAGCCGGAAACAAAAACCATAATATTCTCTGGACACACTTGTTGCCGGAAAGGGTCCAAGTAGAAGAATCGACATCGACATGCGAATGCAGCTCGCCTTCCAACAGCACTTTTCCACTTGCATGAACAAACTTGATAGTTTTCCCAGTAACCAAGAAATGCAAATCCGGCTTTTTTGTATCAGTTGGAACCATAAAATGGACTGTGAGGTCATCCGCGGACTGCATCCATGTATACTCTGGGTCTGGCGCTTGAAGTGCAGTTATATCCATTTCTAAAACGAACGAATCTGACAGAAAAAATTCAAAGAGGGAATATGAATTACCTTCTTCTGGAATAGCCTCTTCCTGAACAGGTGAAACAGAATCGAACAGAAACCGGAACTGATGTGGTCCAGCGACACTGATGGCAGCACCCTTCGGCTCAACAGCAACATAATCGGGGGCAGATTTTGAAGCAAGTCGTCGCACTCGTTCCACTTTCCAATTGTTACCGGCCTTCGATATTGTCAACCATTCCAGATTTGTGGAGAAAGTCTTTTTTGCATCGCCGTTTGACTCGCCTTCTACAACTTCGGTATCCTCCTCAACAAACAGCACAACCGCCTCGAAAACCAAACTCGAGTCCCGTATCCAACTGCTGGCGTACTGAAGAATCAAATCTTGCTTTCCGTCATACTGAATTTGTTGGACATTCCATGGGTTTTCAGGGAGACATCCTCGATTTCCGGTGTCAGCCAGGAAGAGAGATCCACTTCCGCCAGCACCAAAAACATGAGTGCTATCCGGAAATAAGAACGTAATTGGAAACTGTATCTGATCTGATGGGAATATCGGAGCGAGATCGGCCATGATGAACTGATTCTGCTCCGCTGGAACCTGCAATAAACAGTTGATTTTCAAGAACCGAAAAACACCCCGCAGGCCGCAGGGTGACCAGGATTTGGTCAGGTCAGGATTTCCAACAGTTGGTTTTCTGGAGGTTAATTATATTTTTTCACCTGGTTGAGAAAGTGTCCAACAATTTTCATATCCTCGTTGATATAGTAAACATGGTAGTCTGTTCCAAAAGTCGCAACATCCAAAACCAACGCATTGAGCTGGCTGACGGCTTTCAGTTGCTGGAATGAGAAATGATCTTCTTTGAGCGGAATATCCAAGACATCTGCAATCACAAATCAATTTAAACCAGCGAATCAGTTTGTGCTTCATTAATTCCGTCTTACGGCCATTGACAGCATATTCCTTTACGGGAATGTCGTCCAACGAAAGCTTATACTGCTCGAATTTTGGATTCAACAAATCTCGATCAACCGGTATTTCTTGCGGTTCCACACGAGCCATGTCCAGATTCGTCAGATTGGAGATGTTGCGGGAAGCGCTAAAAGATCGTTTAAATTTGTACGACGAAAATGCGAATCAGACGATGACTTATTTTGAATTTCCAAACAAACCATCTGCGTTCGGCGTGGGGGTTTGGGGAGGTGGGGGGGGGGGGGGAGAGAACAAGAGGATTTCAATACAGTAATCTCGTACCGGTAGTAATTCTTATGCCAGACTGGACTGAATGACCTTTTTGTCTGTGTTTGGATGAAGTTGTGCACGGAAATAAAAAGTATAACTGCTGTGCAGTGTAATAAGATATACTTAAATAGTCATTAGCACTTTTGTTTACCAGTTGTATGTAACATAACATTTTCAAGGGGACCAGCTCTGTCTCCAAACCGCGACTTAGAAACAGTTGCGATTGGATTACTGTATCGTTTAACGGTTTTTAATCAAGACTTGAGTCCTAATTGGCTGAATCGAAGCCGATTTCCGGGCAAAGAAACCGCTCCCATTTGTGTCAACAAGACGACAGACCGGGCATCCATATGAAACCCTGCTGGTGGTGCTTGGGGGAGACATTCAATCAAGTGCATTTCGGGTAAAAAAGCAAGCCGGAATACCTGGCTTCTCAATCCCTGTAAGACACTCAACCGCACTCAAGGTTTTCTAATTCCACAACTCGAAACCGTTGTCACTAGCTTGACCTTTGCCTGAAATGAGTCCAACCATCAACGACAGCTATGTTTTGGAATACGTCCCATTTCCCCACTTATATTTATCGCCCGAATTGATTACCACGGTCATCGGGGTGGCTGTGGCAATCGTCCTCAACCTGCTGTTTCTTTGCAGTTTATCCACTTCCAAATCATCAAATTTACGAACTTTCTTGTTGAACCTCGTTTTAGCCGATTTGTTCATATGTTTCTTCACTGCCGGCGTGGAGCTTGGATGGCGTCTAACTGTTACCTGGCGCGCCGGGGAATTCGGGTGCCGGTTCTTCAGTTGTATGAAAACATTTGGCATTTATGCGCAGTCTTTTGTGGTCGTTGCTGCATCAACCAACCATCTACATGTCACCTCCCGACCTTTCTCAGATGAAGAAGAAATCTTCAGATGCAAAACTCTCCATGCAATGGCCTGGCTCGCCGCCATCGTTTTCAGTGTACCGCAGGTACAAAATGTTAAATTATTCAAAAAATCACAGTGATTCAAGATCAGAAGTGAGGTCTGTAAACAAAACATGCGCAATTTTCACAACACAATTTTTTATCCGGTTATCCCTTGCGCTCAGATTCACTCAGTAAAATAACGATACAGTTCAATGTGATACCGAATTTTTGTAGGCCTTGGTTTTTCACATCGAGATGGATCCAGAAAACCCGGCTCACATTCAGTGCGTGACCCTCAATTCTCTAAGCGCCAACGCCCAAATAATCTACGTAACGACGGGACTTCTTGCGGCTTATTTTCTTCCGATTGTGATGGTCATAACGGTGCACAGCATCGTTCTATGGAGGATCGCTAAAAGGAAAAGGACGTGCCGAATTACCGTCAACGTAACAAAAGACATCTCCGGTTCATGTTTAACTGATGACTCCCACGAAATTGAACTTGAGCCTGATGAGAGTGTCACTGGAGCTTCAGTTCGGCCGGAAATCCAAGAGGTTTTCCGAACCTATGCAATCCGGCTGTCGGTAGTAATTATGGTGTCATTTGTTATTTTCGCTACGCCGTATGCTGCGCTCGTTGTTTTCAACGCAATGTACAGTAATGTCGAAACCGGCAATGTGGATTTAGCTGAACACGACTTCTCGCAACTTCTGGATGGCTTACTCAATCTGTTTTTGATTTTAGCGGCCTTGCTGAATCCTGTAATTTACGGCTTATTTTTCTTTCATGCTAAGCGATCATATGGCATGCATTTAAGAGCTTAGGCTAACGCGAACCTTTCTTTCCTGTCAAACTGGAAGAAATGCTGCACGCAAGATGATATACTGTGTGATTTTTCATATAAATATCCGATTCAACGTATTTCGCAACGAGGTGCATAACATGATTAATTGTTCACGGCAGTCTCGATATCAGAAAGTCCAGGTTTTCTATAGAAGCAAGACAGTACATTACAGATCGGCGTTTCTTGATGGCTCAAGAGGAGGGAGAGCTGATTTTGGGTTCTTTTTACTGTAGCGCTAAACCGATATCAGAAGTGGGCCAAGGGGATGTGTAAAGAGTTCGTGACATTTATTGAAACGAGGTAGGACATGTACTAACGTAGGAAAATTTGAGAGATTAACAAGAACATTTTTCATGTTCCGGTTTTCCGCGTGAGTGCCGGCAAACATACTGTAGACCACGGAATTAGTACAGTAGCGCGTGGGTCCCTGGGGAGTGAGCGTGAGGGGGGGGGGGGGGGTTCGAGTCGAATGTGCCGCAGCCTTGCCATGTTTATCATTTTGAAATTCCACCTTTCTCTTACATATAATTCATCTTCGTTAATTGAGCTGGGAAATTGGAATGAATCCCGATAATCTGCAATCCACGATGAATTCCGTTTCTGCACTCATGTGCACAAACAGGCTGGATGAAGATGTTCTCATGCTGCAGCTGTCGACGATCGCGGAATCGCTGCACGCACAAGAAATCAAGAAGTCGCTCGATTTGGATTCCATCGAAAGTTTCCTGGGTTCACTCCTCCATTTCAAATCAGATGGTGGTAAAAACTGGAGCCGGCACATGCTGTATATATTTCACAAATGCTTGGCAGGTACAGCGAGGCGAGCGAACACACTGTTTGTTGAATTCCACAAATTTTGCTTTATTCCAGCTGCATTCCTGCATCTTCCGCAATTCCTCGAACAGTCCCTGATGACGAATATCTTGCCCCTTGAAGATCTCGTTAAAGTACTTGAAATACTCTCTCGGAATGCCGATTGTGAGAAAACTGGATCATTTTGTTCCGCCGTTCTCGAGAAATGCCTTGGCCGAACTTTGCAAGGCGGAAAGAACGAATTGTTTGTGCGGTTGTTAAACATCGCAGTCAACACCAAAACCTCCATCGTGGCGTTGTCGGAAGTTTCGGAATATCCTCAATTTCCCGTGCGCTTTTCCCAAATTATAACCAACATCCTGGCCGCAGAACCGGGAGTCCATGCTAATGATCTCATAAACACACTGAATGATTTGTTCGATTACTCCGGACCATGCCTGATGATTTCGAAAAATGACGCTCCAACATGGTACGGAATTTTGGCGAAGTGCATTTTGGATTGCAGCGAAAAGGTCATGATTGTTTCCGGCGGCTGGAATTTCTCCGGGACAGCACTTCGAAACAGCTGTTTATGTCTTTCCAAAGCGTCACCCATTATTCTTCTCCTGAAGTGTACGACGTATCTCGTCCGATTGTCGCCCATATCGCACAAACTAGATGTCCAAGAACTTGTTCGCATCATCCTTCATTTGCAACAACAATGTGCCAGCCATAAAACTTTCTCGCTTCCACGATTTCTTTGTTCAATATTTGCCGATGACGACGGGATATTGTGTGAAGCTTCGCTGTGTTTTCTGCACCTGAGTTTGATGCAAGCTGAAAAATTACTTCCGGATCCCGTGGACATGTTCGACGCGCTGTTGGGATTGCTTTCAAACGATCACTATATTCTAGTCTCATGGATTTCAGATAACCAGAACTGCTTTCTTGGTTATTTTCTGCAGTACCTAAAGATACTGGACGGAAGTCGTGAGATTCGACGGAATCAGGCAATTATTTTCCAGAAGATTTATGATTCTGTTCATACGCTACAGCTGAATGGCGGATTTCTTTTTAACGTTTTACCATTATTGCGAAGAATCAGAACTGTGATAGAAATACAGCAAGAAATTGATTAAATTGACAAATTCAGAACCATGCTTTGTAGGGAACATTTCAGAATACCATACGAACATTTCCCTCAGAATTCATGTTGCAGCTCCTCCAGTTTGAGATAAATGCTTAACAACGTCAACCCAGTTCCATCCTCTGGGCTTACAATCCGGATCAAGAGTGCCGTAATCCGTTCTGTAGATTGGTGCATCAATCGTTACTTTTTTTGTTGTTTCTTCCTCATGGCTTTGTTGAGCAACATCCGAATCAGATATTAAGGTGTCCACGTTCTCCTTCGCAAACTCGAATAAAGTATACGTCATTGCTGAGCCCAGCCATACAGCAGCCTCTTCTAGCACTTTCGCACTTATCCTTTGCTTCACAGATGCGTTCAAATGACTGTTGTAGAAAATGTCAAGATTCACATTTGGCAGGCTTTCTGGGTACGTTTCCGGCCAATTAATTTGGATTATGAAACGCTTAGGATGTCTCGGATCTTGATCGGGCTCGACACGATATTGGAAAGTGTTCGCATCCACGACCTGGAAGCTGTTGTCTCCTCCGTAAATTGACGACAATACTTCAGCTTCCTCGATTCTTTGCGACGCTGGATCCATTTTCAACAACAAGAAATCAATTTGATCAGAATTGACAAACACGTATTCCATCCACAGATTCCTCAAAACATCGTCCAATATACTGTCCAAACTCTAAATACAATTTGTGGACTGAACTACCGGAATTCTTTGGTCAGAACGATGATAGACGAAATCTGTCGATTGTTTACACATTTTGAATTTTGTCGAAAATCGAAAACGTGGAAACGAGGAGATTTAGGAAATTTATTAGCGAAATCGAAATTTATGCCCGCTCGCCGCTTCGCTAAGCCCCGCCCTTGAGCAGTTCTGGGGGGATATTTCGCGGCATCGCGAGTTGTAAGCGTATTAAGCTGCTAATCTGGACCCGGGCAAACTAACCGACTGGTCGCGAAGAACTTTCGCAATCGCTACAGCAGGCAGAGTGAAGAATCGTGTTTTGC
This sequence comes from Isohypsibius dastychi, assembly GCA_034696485.1. NCBI lineage: Eukaryota > Metazoa > Tardigrada > Eutardigrada > Parachela > Isohypsibiidae > Isohypsibius > Isohypsibius dastychi. The sequence goes on along the minus strand of JAQIWT010000019.1, from coordinate 18,443 downwards.
TTTTAACGCATATTTATCCTGAAGTTCCGTTTTGCTGAAGAGCACGATGTCTCTGGCCGATAAAATACTAAAGAAGAAGCTGAAAAAGTGGGAGGATATTAAAAAGAAAGAACGCACCAAGCGAGCTGACGACTCCATCGGCGGATCTGGGAAAAGAAAAGCGGAAGAAGTGGATGATGAGGAACCCGGAGTTGAATCCGAATCAAATACTCGATCGCTGGAAGGAGAGAAAGTTGGCCCAAACGCTGTTCAGCCAGAGGAGACGAAAGGTAAGTAGCGTGGCGGTTCGTGTTCTTATGGGAATTTTTGCCATTTTTGGTGATTTTCGTGATTGTACCTTGCTTTTGCAGGTGGGCCAGCCAGCATTTCAAATGTCAGAACCACGGCTTCGTTTTCATCACTAGAAGGCAAAGTAGCAGAACATATTCTAAAAGCAGTCAGCGAAATGGGCTTTACCCATATGACGGAAATCCAGGATAAATGCATACCTGCTCTTCTGGAAGGAAAGTGAGTGTTCTTGATGAGTGTTTAATGTTCCTATTCTTGTGCAGAATCTATCAAACTAGATTTTGAGGACCAATTCGAAATTTTCGCTAAGGTATTTCTGATCATTTCATTGTGGGTGAATGATTGTTCTTACAGAGATCTTATGGGGTCTGCTCGCACCGGAAGTGGCAAAACGTTGGCCTTTCTACTCCCTGCCGCTGAGTTGTTGAGTAAAGTGCGTTTTCATCAGAGGAATGGAACTGGATGTATTATCATTTCTCCAACTCGTGAACTTTCCATGCAAACTTTCGGCGTTTTGAAAGAGGTGCTCAAATACAGCACTCAGACGTTCGGTTTGATTATGGGAGGTGCAAATCGACAAGCTGAAGCTGAAAAGCTGTCCAAAGGAGTAAATTTTCTGGTTGCAACTCCCGGGCGATTGCTGGACCATCTTCAGAGCACCAAAGATTTTGTGACCAAGAATCTGCTGTGTCTGATCATCGATGAAGCCGACAGAATTTTGGACATCGGTTTCGAGGAGGAGATGAAACAGATCATTCGCCTTCTACCGAGTAAGTGTTTAATTTGAACGAAAATTCACACAATATTTTGCGGGAACTGCCGTAGCTTTTTCCAATAATTTGTTCTAACATATCATCATCAGACATCAGTACTATTTGTGATGCTTTATTAATCGCTTCAGAAAAACGTCAGACGATGTTGTTCAGCGCTACCCAAACGCAGAAAACAACGGATCTCATCAAAGTAGCGTTATCGTCTGCTCCCGTTTATGTCGGCGTTGACGATGACAAAGCTATTGCAACCGTCGAAGGACTTAACCAGGTTCGTTTTTCTTACTCTTTTAGTTTTGTGTTCCGTTAAAAGTAACTTGCCATTTCGAAGGGTTATGTTGTTTGCCCGTCGGACAAGCGATTCCAGTTGCTCTTCACTTTCTTGAAAAAGAACAAGAAGAGCAAAGTGATGGTTTTCCTGAGTTCATGCCTATCCGTGAAATTTCACCACGAGGTCTTCAACTATATTGATTTGCCGGTTATGTGCATCCACGTAAGCTTCAGTTTATTCTCTGCGGAAGTGGTTGAATTGAGTGGAAATTATCGGTCTGATGTTCTCAATTTTTGTAGGGCAGACAAAAGCAGGCAAAACGGACAACGACTTTTTTCCAATTTTGCAACGCCGAAAGTGGAATTCTCCTTTGTACGGACGTTGCTGCTCGAGGCCTGGATATACCGGAAGTCGACTGGATTGTTCAGTTTGATCCTCCGGATGATCCCAAGGTGAGTCGAGACGTTCGAAACATTGAAGTGTTTTGTATTCGGCTTCGACGAAGGCTTAACTATTTTTCCATTTGTGAATTCGGAATTGAAGAATGTTGCTTTAATTGAACTTTTTGTATCAATAGGAATATATTCACCGAGTCGGACGAACGGCTCGTGGAGAAGGTGGCCGAGGTCAAGCCCTATTGATCTTGAGGCCAGAAGAACTTGGATTCCTGAAATATCTGAAGCAAGCTCGCGTCCCGCTTACGGAATTTGAGTTCTCTTGGAACAAAGTCGCTGATGTCCAGGATCAGTTTGAGAAGCTCATTGAAAGGAATTATTTCCTGAACATGTCTGCAAGGGAAGCTTACAAATCCTACGTCAGATCTTACGATTCACATTCGCTTAAGACGATATTCGATGTTAACACATTGGATTTGGCGTTGGTTGTACGATCCTTCGGCTTCAAAGTCCCACCGATGCTTGATATCGGTAAGTTGTATTAGATTTGATGTAAAAGTTTGTCTAATAATTTTATTAGAGATCTTCGTTGTAAAATAAGCTTTGTTCTGAACAGCCTTTGTGTTTCTGTTCCAGGTGTCACTAGCAGTAAAGTAAAATCCCGACAGCAAATAGGGGCGGGATATTCGAGACCAGCTATTGCAAAGAAAAAGAAAATATACAAGCAGTTCGCCACCAGAAAAGAACAGGACTACATGTGATCATTTTCCATCGCAGTGTTTGAAAAGTCATATTCTGCCCGAGGTTTTCGTAGTTCATCTTGAGCTAGTTAATTGATTTTTTTCTGGCTGAACATATTCTGTCGTTAATTCGTTTCCAGGGACTCGGCGATGTTCTGCGGATAAAGATTTCGCGATAAAGATGATCATTTTACCGTTTTTTGGAACGTTTTAATATTTCCAGCAGACGGATATCTTGTGTATAACTTTGTTGTCAGGGTGACCTTCCGTTCGCTCATCATATCAAAATAACCAACTCTTGCTCGATCATGAATAAGGCTGTGTTCGATAGATTTATCATGGAAGACGGTGAGATTTCCGGTTCCGCACCGACGGCAGGAAAACTTATTGAGCAAAGTATAGTGGCTGTCCGTGTCGAAGAACAAAGTGGCAGATCCGTTCTTCTTTCAGCAAATGAAGAATGTAGTCCTTGGCCAGGGTTGACTCGTTTACAAATCTTGAATGCAAGCATACTGGACTGGACCGCCGTTTTATACAAGGTACAGTCACTGACACCTTGGGTTCGAGGTTTTTCCGGAAGTTGTTTTTTTTTGTTCATACAGGGATTGGGCAAAGTTATAGTCAATCCAAGCAATCCCAGTTATCGTCCATTTTACATCAGGATCACCGCAAACCAGCATCATTCGATACTTCGGATCCAGAGATTTGAGATTCGTTCGGTAATTGTCCATTTTCCAACGGTACAAAATCACCCCCTCTGTGCATTCAGTTGGCCAATATTTATCACAGGCTGCTGCTTTTCTTTCGCTGGGCATGAATCGACCAAGTGAGCTGGAACCAAAGGATGTCAATTCCCCATGCAGTGTTTGGTATTTTGCGGCGAATAAAGAAACTGCAAATATAATGAGGATACTGGACATCTGCCAAGGTGAGACTGCTCCAGAAACAGCGGCAATGCGGTTCCGGCATTTTGTTGACATAAATCTTCTGTTATTCTTCTAAAACACCATTTTGTTCAAACTAAAATTGCGCAGTTTTTGTCAGTAATAATTTAATATAATAACACGAAAACATAACATATCAAACATAATTCTATGTAATATGAACTTAAAAATAAATTGTAATCGGGTCGCTGCTGCTTTTTATTATAAAGTCTTGTATAAGGTCATCAGTCAGTTCGAAATTTACGCTGGATTTTCTATAGGGTGCCAGATCGATGACGGAAAAAAATGGCATTTGACCAAATCTGCAGCGCCCCGATTACAGAGGTATTTCGCAGAGATACAGAGATACCGCGTGATCTTTTGACCCAATTGTTTTTTTGTAGTTATTCGGGATGAAGGACCGTCACGCGCCGAAAAACGTTTTTCCATATCGAAAGTCTGCATGCCGCTCTATGCCGGGGCTGTGTTGCCGATGAAAGCCTGCTTTCAGATGGAGTTCTCCACCGTGGGTCCATATGTTGAGCAAATCAATATGCAATTATGTGATGAAAACACCGAAGACGGAAGTTCGATTTTGATGGATAATATCGGCCGGCATATGAGAGCTCGAAGTGAGCCACTTTATCCTGCTTGCCTCGAATGGAATCTGGTTTCCGATATTATTGCCCGGGTGCACAGTAAATACCTCTATAACCCCATCATCTGTACGGTTGGCGGGATTTCTCGAATTCAACCAAGCTGCATATTCGAAGTAAGTGGGGCGTTTTTCCGAAAACTTCAATTTTTTTGACCAATTAGAAAAAATTGATTAGTTTTAATCGTAATTTAAATGAAACAAATTATAAAAATTTGATGAATAATTAAAGAATTAATAAAATAAATAAAATAAAAATTGGTTCCATGCATCGAAGATATCCACGTATTCTACATTGTCCTGTGTTTTTTAGGAAATGGTTATAGCCACGGCACCCGATTTGGCTCGACGAACTCTTGGCTACCCGAATCCATATCTGTGCATTTTAGGATACGAAAAAGAGAAATTGATATGTATACAAGTTTTCCACAGCGTTCAAGTATGAAGTTCACTATGTGTAATGAAAACACTTGATCAGGTGAATTTGTTTTTTAAGAGCCGAATTCATTGCCATGAGCATCCAGAAAAGAAGTTTCCCAAGTTTGAAATCTGGATTGGAGTAGACAGTGCACTACCGGCGTTTTTAAGGTTGCTGCGGATTCAACAAGGTCAGTTTTTATTCTGAGTCACTTCCGATGAACTGTTCATTTTTTCGGGTGTTCAGTTATCGAAGCCGGCTGGACTTCTTCGGAATACGCGAAAAGAGCCTTCGTTTATTCGGCGGATGCATTTTCGCGCGATGGACATTTGCCCACAAATGACGATCGTGCTTTCGTTCTTCCATTTGGACACGGGACAAAACTGGAGTTTGCATTCATTCAGTTTTCGAGTGCCTCAGTTGGTTATGGAAAGTTTGCTTGTGATATCGGAGCGCTTTTTGAGAAAATGGCTGAAGAATCTGCTGTGAAGACTGCACTGGCCATTTCACGGAATCAGAATCCGCTACTGATCCCGACGGCCAGCCTATGTATTCCCGTAAAAGCCGTGGAACAGGCAGAACGTGGGGACAAAGTCACAAAGGCTGAACCGGAAAGATGGGCATGGGTCACTCAACAAGGTTGAAATTGTATACAGAAACAGATTGCTCTGATTTTTTTTTGATCTGTGACTTTGCCATGTAAACTATTCTGATTTTTTTGCTTATTGATTTGCTCTGCTGTTGTTGTTTGTAAGATGACAACGAGAACAATGAAAAGTGCGTCGTGGAGAAAATCGCTCGTTTATTCGCTTCGAGTGGCACATTTGAAAAAGCCGAACCACCGCGATACCGTACCATGGATTTTACTGTTTAACCTTGGCAATTCTCGATTCTGATCTGAAACGGTTTTGTGAAAAATGATTAGTTCGACAGAGTACAGAGCGGTGTATTGAGCATCACGCTTTTTTGGGAAGGCTTCCCAAGCGGAAAGCCGTTTTGTTTCTGTGTTAACCTCATGAAGCGCGAAGGAATTCATGATCGAACCAAAATAATTAACAGATAAATAGATGTATCTGGATGGATCGGTTCTTTCATCTGTGGACGAGACGATATCAACTTGAGCTCAAGGTGTAAGGTTCAAAAGCTGGAGCACAAATCTAAATCCAAAATCGTGCAGTGGACGTGGCCGAGTGGTTAAGGTGATTGACTGCTAATCAATTGGGCTCTGCCCGCATGAGTTCGAATCTCATCGTTCACGAATCTTTTTCCCAAAAAACTGCAAGATATAATTTTTAGTGAATACAATAATTGGTTTGTAATTTTGTTGCAGCCAACGCTGTGGTTATGATATATTTATCAATGGGCGTGGAATACGACGTCTTTTAACTAGGCTGATAACTTATCGATTAATCCGTTGTACAATCAATCCGTAGTTATACCTTTGGTATTACGAAATGGAAAACTTGCATAAAATTACGCAATTACAGAGTAAGAAGTGATTTTTGAAGTTACCATAAATTTACGTGGTTAGTGTCCAAATGTTTTTAGTTAATCGGAAGCTCACAGTACCGATGCTGCACGCGGTTTGCGTGCTCTTGAAACTTATGCTACCAAAGTATGACCTTTCGCGGTTTTAATTAGGGGTTTAAAACTGAAGAACAATTGAAAAACAAGTTAATTCTACAAGCCAGTCGCCAAAAAAACAAAAAGATTCGTGAACGATGAGATTCGAACTCATGCGGGCAGAGCCCAATTGATTAGCAGTCAATCACCTTAACCACTCGGCCACGTCCACTGCACGGTTGAAGTTCGTAGTTTGTTGATCTGGTAGTTCACTAAATACCGTGTCGAAACTATTTGATTTCCGAACGTCTATCCGGTTTTGATACCACAACCAAGAAGTACAAGAACAACATACATCTCACCTACATTCAGCAAGAAATATCGATGAGCGACGCAATAAAACAAGGATCAAGAATGAAGGTTTTTAAGACTGCTTTGTATTCCCATCGTGCTTTGCAGTAACAAATACGATATTTGAAACAATAATGCAGCGAGTCTTGAAGGTCAGCATAATTGATGTTTTAATGACTTATAATGTTATGAAGAATGGTATTAAGGGAACTGTTCGGGAAGATACAACCAAAGTCCGGTCACGAATACTTTGGCAAAATATCTGGTGAGGCTGAGCATTCATGAATTAGTTTTGAGAATGTTTATTCAAATATATGTAATGCGGGAACCTTGCCACACAGGACACCACGAAAATTCTTGAGTCCGAAAATATGGTGACTTCTTAATATTCAATTTCACGAAAACAGAATCATATTTTATTCCAATTCTATCAATTGGCTCGATCTCTGTATCCAAGTACCGTTCATAAAATCAAATGATTATTTCTCTATGTTACGGTATGTATCCTGTTTTCCTCTGACTCCGACCACGACCTGAACCAAAATGTTCAAAACACTGTATGTTCCCTGAGGCTGGCGACGTTGAGATTTCGAAACCAGTTTTGTTAGTGCCAAGCTCTTTGCTTGTAATGACAAAAAACGATGATTTTCACGTTCTTTCTGAGAAAGATCACATTCTCAGGCCATTTCAAGGCAAATTCAACTGAGCTTTTTCAAAATCTAATAGCAAAAAAATGGGATTGTTCAGCTATGATCTGGATAATTTATTCGGAAGCTACGTTAATCCACGGAATTTAGTTGCTGCTTTCTCAGCCGGCTTGATGGTGCGTTTTATTTGTTTCTCAATAAAATCTTAAAAACGGGATATTTTTTATTGAATTCAGTTTGCAACTGGATGGTGGATAATAATTGATGTCGCTGCTTTATATCCAAGTCAAATTGACTTCCCGCACGAATATCACACAGTTGGAGTCTTCTCAACACTTGCCCTGATATTGTAATCGGTTTTTTGTCCAAATATTCATTGTCGTTCGCCAGCCGGATATTTTCGAAACCTGACTTATTATCTTCAAAGAATAAAATGAAATTTTGTGCTTTCAGCGTTGTCGCACCCAAAGCGCGGGACAGCGGATTGTTGTGCACCCCGAAAGCAGTCCGGGTGATTCTTCTTCTTGGGCTCGTCACATCTTTCACTTGTGTTATTGCGGCAACATGGATTATGTTTCAGGAATATGTCGCCCAAGAAAGTAGGGATTAAATTGAAGAATGACTGTTGAAAAACTGCTTTGTTTTATTGGAGAATCTTCCTTGCTGCAGGAATTTCCGCGTGGCCTGGAGTAGGACTATTCCTGCAAAATTTGTTTATCTTTCTAAGGTAGATCAGGGCTTTAAAGTCCAAATCATAGGATTTATTTCTGGAATACGTTTATTTTACAGTGCGATTACCTGGAAACTTGGACGGAGTCGGGAAGATGATGAATATGTTGCTTTTTAGTCTAATGTGTTTCATTTTATTTTATAGACTAACAAAGAGTATTTTGTAGTCCCCAATGTTGATGATAATAGCTGACGAAAGCCTGCGTTGCCTTATCTATTTTGCAATCTTGTTTTGAACACCGAGGCACGTCTTAAGTAATTAGCCGTAATATATCAAAGCGCGACAGAGTTGCCTTCCACTTGAACAGAAAGCGTGTCAATTCTATTGAAATCTGACTGAATTGTTTCCCAAAATCCATCTGCTACCAGTATTTCTGCTGCCATGATTGTTCTGGATGATGCAGAACTGAAGAACGTACTGCATGATCTCCGGAATTATGAACCAAAATCAAATCAAGTGAGTATGAGTATAATCTGCTTTTTTATTCGAGTCAGCAATTCTCAAATCCACTCGGAATTTAATTCGGACGTTTTTGGTTTTTGAAGATGCAAGCTGTAATTCGGAATCGTCTCGCCAGGAAATACAACTGGCCCGGAACTGAACTGATTGCTGATGAACTTCCGAACTGGTCTGTCATATTTATGCGCCCAGTGCGGGGATCCCATGTAACAGATCACGCCTTTTCAAAGTTACCGGATTAATAGTTTTATTTATGTCGTAATTCCACAGGACTATGTTCCTTGGCCGCGTAGCTCTTGCTATCTTATTTTCTCAAGAGATCAACAGAAGCTAGACTGCGTGATTCGAGAACCGGAGTTTGCGGACTGGACGATACCGCAGTTGTTTTTTGGTGAGAAGTTTTGTACCACTTCGCAACACATTCTAGAATACTCCACGAACCTTCTAACTACCTCTGCCGAAATACGTGTTACAGTTAAATTTTTGTTATCAATTAACAGGTCTGTCGAAATCCGATGTTTATCCTATTGTGAGAAAACGTGCAAAAGAAATGGGAATTGTGGAAGAACTAGATCATGGAGTGGAATCGGATCATGGAAACATGTTCATCCTTAGACCAGAAAATCTGGTCAAAAGATAAATAATAAGCAGCTATATTTCGTCATTTAGTTCCTAATTTTACAATCTACGGAGGAAATAAATAGAAAAAACTGTTTAAGAATAGAAATAAACCGAATGTTGTGGACCTAATTGATTCTTTTTGGTGATTTTAGTTTTGTTTGTTTTAATCAACTTGGATTTTTAGAGAGATGCCTGCTGGATTTCGGCTCGGAGAATTGTCGCCTGAGCACGCCGAGCAACTCAACAGAGAATGGCGGTACGGAAGTGCGGCCACACTTCCTTTTTTCCAGTACCTGCTCGAACAAAAATTCCCAAGCAGTGCCATTTTTACTGAAAAAGACAACCTACTTGTTGCGTACATTCTTTATCAACCGGACGGATGCATGGGTCATGGCTTCGTGGACCCGGATTTCCGCGGTCGAAACCTTTATCAAATAGTCAACTACGATTTAGCCTTGAAAGTTGTAAAAATGGGCCAGCCAGTGCCTTGGGTTTATGTCATGAAATGGAACCACGTTTCTCAAAGCGCTTATAAAAAGCTGGGCGCGGAACGAGTTGACGACGGAGTTTATTCCGTGGACTGGATTATTTACAATCCCAAAGTGTGATTTGAATTAAAAAACATCAGATCAAAATGAAAGTGTCACCAACACATTTGGTCGGGCAAATAATCGTGAAAAATCAATAAATTTTTTCAATGGAAATATAATAGAAATTGTATTGTTGTGGAATGCTTTGGCACTCAATTCGATAATTCTTCTACTCTGCCGTAGGATCGGATATTCTTCCCATGAAAATTATTGAATTCGTCGAACGATGGCGAATAAGAAATAGGAATGGATGATCAGCGCGGAAAACGGGAACTTCTTCCGGAGCTATTACCGCGCTCAGCATCTGAAATACATGGATAGTAATGGATAGTTTTGATGACCATTCTGAATTTGAGGAGGAATTTGTGTGTTTCTAATAAATTGTTGAACAAAAGGTAACAAACTTATAAGTTCAAGTTTCAGCGCACATCCATCCGGAAATTAATGGAAAAAGTATTTATCGCTATTATTCAACGCATTTTCTGGCAGTGCGTGAACTGAATTAACTCAATAGCAAACACAAGATTTGAGGGAAAACTGACAAATACACATAATTTAATTATACTGTGAATTTACACACATGTGTATTTTAAATATTATGTTACAGGCACAAAATATGGGTTTCAAAAATATCGCGGTATCTTCTTACCGATATTTGGATTCCCGTTGCTGCCGCGGCTTCGGTGCCTTTTTCATCGATTTCTATATCAAATCACATATAAAATATTAAACACGGTTAAAGTATTGTACACCATAATGAGGAAGATAGATCCGCTTACCCACGAAAACTTTCTGGACCGCTTTCGATATTTTCAGATCCTTGCGCCGACTGATGCCGGTTAAATCCGCTTGGTTCGTGAATGCCGTCTTGATGTTCAAATTACGCAGATCTTGGCTTATGTCACTCCCTGTGTTGATTCTAAATTTTGGTAAGAACAGCTTTACTTTTTGTCGGAAAAGCTCTTGGAGTGCTTGCTCGAGCGAGGTCGCGTTCAAATTGGACTCCAGTTGTCGAATTCCATTACTCTGTTTTTCCCGTGGAAGAATGATGATCATGTTCATTTCTCCATTTTTATATGGCAGTTCCACAATCTGGGATTTCAAGTCGTCGCTTTCCGTGTAGAAAATGTTTTGTTCCATGTTCATCAACGGGACCTGGACGTTCTTTCCGTTGGTCAACAGAAACGGCAGTGGAGACGTTCTTTTTGCGTCGAATTGATTTTGCCAATCAGCTTTGAAATAAACGGCGTTGACCAACACAAGTTTTGTATCGGTCTTGATCGAACCATCGGAAAATAAATTCTGAATTCTTTTCCTCGTCTTCTGCTCAACGAATGAATTGATATTCCGACGTGCCTGTTCCGGCTGTGTCGCAAAATCAACGGCTGAGATATTGGCATCGAAGCTTTTTTGGATTGCAGATCGGAAATCCGGGTCGATTTCATAGGATTTTTCAAGAAATAGTCCGTTCGCCGACTCAAGAATGTAGTCGTTTTGGTTGGAATTCACTGTCCGAAATCTTGCGCCGATCTGGTCAGAATCAGCTTTGTCTTTAATTCCCAGGGCGGACATGATTTCTGATTGAGTCTGTCCTCGAGCACCTAAAAATGAATTATGGATTCAAATGACTTGTAAAAAGGTTTTTTGTGTTTTCACGCGAGACAATCAAATCAACCACATTAATAAACGACTAATCGTTACTTTCTGAGTATTTTTCGTCGGGCTTACGAAATGCGAATCATATTAATATATATATATATATAAACGGTGAAAATAAAATGAAAAAGCATAAGCGATACTGCCTTTCGAAGACACCGAAAAAGTAGTTAGTAAGATCAAAATTGTTGGATCAATCGGTGATCTTCTACCTCACTATATAGTTACGCTGCGAAATTTCTTCTACAACTGCACGTACCAATAAATGTCATGGCAAGAGCTGCTTCAGCAGAAAAAGGTGATATCGCAATATTGTCGTGAACGCTGAAGGACTTGGCAACACTTTTGTAGAAATCCAACGCAAATTTGTTTGATTTGATAGCATCTTCGACTTCGTGGCTAATAATCCCCGTGAAACCGGATGATAAAATAAGAAGAACGGCAAACAGGTGGATACTGGCAATATTAAATCCCGTGTATACATTCATGGCGAAAATCTGGCTTTCGGGAAACCAATAATTTATCCTGTCAATTAAATCGTGATAGATACCAGATGAAAGATGAAATATTTGGTAGATGAAATATTTCTCGGGATAATGGAGTGAAGAGGCGGACCAGCCGACCAAGCACTGTATTTGTATTACAGAGAAAAACCTTGTGACGATTTCAGTGTATTGTCACTTCATCCGGATGTCCGCAAACGATGCTTCGCGTCCATTATATACTTCGTATTTGCTGGGCGAAGTAGCTAATATGCTGACAAGTCCAAAAGGCACCAACATTCACAATGTGGGCCCATGTACCCGCACAGTACTTGTTCGGGGTGGAATGAGTATTATTTACTTCGGCCAAACTATCTTTTCCCGGAAAAATTCCTCGCTTTCAGACTAGGACCTAGCGATTCGGGTCAAGGTTATTAACACGGGCAATCAAAATCAACAAAAAAAAGAATCAGGAAGTCGAATATGAGCTTTAGAAAGTAAAAACCTTATAATGCCATATTTATCTTCTAATTATATTTCATAGGATATTCAAGCAACGGCTATCAATCAACCATCCCTTCAATCGGTTTCACGATTTCTATAAAGAACACAAATAAAAAACACAAATATATTGGCACTCTACAAATATAGATTATCTAATGGATTATCCTGATTATATTATCCTGATTATATTTCTACAAATCACCGATTCTCGTGAAATATAATTCTAAATTATATGAATAACCAGCTCTTGAGCTGGTTTTCCTGATTATATTATCTGGATTATCTGGTCGCCTCGCCTCGCCTTGCACCGCTTGAAATTGGGAATCACGAAATACAATTATTTCAAATAATTATTTCAGATAATCTATATTTGTAGAGTGCTATTGGAAACAATGTTCATAACAAAAATACATGAAATCAATTATAACAATTAACACGGATTAAAAATAACCAAGACTGGCGGTAAAAACTGAATCACAGAAAAAATGGACAAAATAAATTGAGAGAATCGTCGCAATTACCGGTCAAATTCCATAGTACAACATCATGTACTCAAAACCAGAAATCAAACCTGAATTTCGCTTACGTTAGTTTAAACCCATCTGTTGTTTAGCGTTCAGCAGTTTGGAAACGAGTCCGGGATTGTCGCGCCTACAACGTTCAATAAGCGAGTCGATTGCAACGCCATCCTTTTGTTTGATAGCGAAATCCACAGCTTCATCCAGGAATCCATTTCTGGTATAACATTGCAGTTTCTGCTCACCATCGACCCTTGCCAGATATTTCATTGCTTCCGACCGGCTGCCGTATTTGATACAAGCTTGAACAAAGCTCTCGAATCCAACAGGTGGTTTCCGGACGCTTTTCGAAAACTTTTCCAATTCCTCATAATGTCCATTCTTTGCCAACATATCGATTTTGACAAACCAAAAATGGCGTTCGGAAATCTGGAAGTCTTTCCGGAATTCATCGGCGACTTTGTAAACTTCCAACTCGAACAACATTTCCAGGGTACGATGGACCGTGCTGCCAACAAACTTCCGGTTGGGAAATTTCTCCTCAAGTTTAATCTGTTGACGAATGAGTTTTATTTGATCCTCCGTGATTTTCTTGTTGAACTCATCTCGAGCGTGATCAAAGCGTTCCATGGCGTTCTGCAGGGCGGACAGCTGCTCGGATATAGTCAGTGATTCATAAGATTCCGGGATAAAGGTCATCGCTTCTTCCGAGTGCCAGTCTTCTTGGAAAAATAAATCCCGCACCATTTTCGGGTTGAATTCCTTGCAATATTTGATGAACAGCGCAAACACTTCCTTGTTCCCTCGGATTCTCAGCAAAAATTCCTGCGAGCTCAACTTTGCTTTCATATGCAACACAACGTCATAAACCAAATCCGAATTTCCACTCAAGGCCGCTTTTTCCAATGCGAGATCGTCCTTCCCAAACTTCAAGAGCAACGGAACCTGAAGTTTAGCAGAGGCTTCTCTTTCCAATAAATCAAGCGCCAAACGAATTCTCCCCAGACTTTGAGCTTTTCTTGCACATTCAGCGAAAGAAATTCCGGGTGTTTTCTCAAGTTTGGCGATAATCGCTCTTGCCACCACATCGTCCGGTTCGTTACGTTGACTCATTTTATAAGTTGACCAATTCAATAAAACCCTTCGAAAATAATCAAAATAAAAACATGCGTTATATTCAAGGAAATCGTATACTGTACCTGGATATCCCCTCATCCGGCGGAAGTTCAAGATATCCACAAATCCGGTACGCGAGTTCATATTGTCGACGATTAATTAACTTGTCCAGCAATGCCGCTATGGAAAGCGACTCAAACTGTTTCCAAGTCAGCGGAATTCCGACCAAATAATTCCGGAACGCGTTGATAACTCGCAGATTCTTGCACATCGCAACAAATTTTTCCGACAAACTCTCACTGTCCGCGAACGCTTTACCGAACGACGCCGCTTTAAGGAGCATTTTTTGACCTTTGTTGACATCGAATTCCTGGGAAGCCGCGTCGATGCACTGGCTGATAGCTTCCTCGAGATTATTTTTGACCAGCTTCAAATATTCATCCGCTTTGTAACTAAGCACCTCGTACTCCTTCCAGGCTTCCAAAAGATAATATCCCGGCGCCATAGATGGCATCATGACTTGGACCGTAACTGACGGCACTTTCTGAATCAAATCGTGCGAATCACGAGAAATGACACGCAGACAATCAGATTCCGGCACTGAAACAAAAAACCGTTTGGTCAACAGCTTACATTAGAGTTAACATACAAACTAACCAAGATGAACCGTCGAATCAAAACGATAATTAATCCAGTCCTTTTTCATTCCAATCATCAGCAAAATGTGACTTCCGGCCTTCTCCCAATAACCAACCACACAGCTGTTTCCGCACCAAGCAAGTTGTTTGAGCTGAACATCCGGCGATTTCGAGTCGAACTGACAGAAAATATCCCCGTTGATTTCCGCAGATTTGATCATGATGATCCCCTCCATCGTTACTAGAGCCATCAGCTTGTAATTTGGAGATACGCTCATCGCGATTATCGCTTTGGTTGGCTCGTTGAAATTTATGGCCACCTGTTGAACCTGTCCTCCTTTATCCAAAGAAAACAATTCGTTCTCTTTCGCCAGGAATATCTGAATATCTCGATCCGTGCAGACAACCATCCAGCAGGACGGAAATGGGCTGGTTGAAGGACCGGGAACGTCGCCCATTGAACGAATGGTTGGATTGACAATATTGCTTGCGAGAAAAAACCTACAAATTTTCATACACTATAATAAAGATAGAAACAAATCCGGGTTTATACAACAAGGTACACACCTTCTGCTGGCTGTCAAAACCACAACACCGGTTGAATTTCCGTTTTGAAAAACTCGGACATCAACTACTTGAACATCTGCAGCCAAGTTCCCCATGCTGAACATTTCAATGAAAGTTCCAAACATGTCGTATCGCAACACTCTGCCATCCTCTTGCACGCAGACAAGTTCTTCGGAAGTAGACCAGCCGATCTGTAGTAAAGGACCACTGTTCCATGACCATTTGGAAATCAAACGACCAGATGAAGAACATATCAAAATGGTTGGACGGCCAAGAGGAGTAAGCGGAGCAGCTGTAGATGGTACTGTGGACTGTTTTTTCCGTTCATCGCGAACCAGAGCGATATTTCCGCCATTCGGTTGCGCTGAAATTACGGCAAATTCAGAAAGGTCCAACACGTCTTTTTGCCATCCCATCTGATAAAGCTCTAGCTTCCGGTAGTACGCATCCAAGCCAAAAGGATTCCATGAATCCGTGGCATTCGCCATGCTTCACTATCACTACACAAAATGGAATTGTAAAGAATTCGAAGAACCCGAAGAACAGAACACAGGACGATAAATTTTCACAAACAAAACGAAAAAAGGAAGTTCAACAAGAAAACCAAAACAAATTTGAATCAGGAGCGTATGAAGTACGAACTTAAAGGGATCTACACCCCTTGATGTCACACGGGCCTGAAACTGCCCTGCACTACACTAGTGGGGGGGGGGGGCAGAACTGTGGTTAGATTTTCATAACCCCGTACGCATGTGAATTTGAGTGGTTGATTTCATGCGTTCTTTTGTAAATTGAATTGCACATGGATCTCTACTTGAACAAATAGTCGTCGTTCTCCACTACTGTTGTCGTGTGTTACGGGAAGGAAATCAGCATCGAATGTTTGGGATCTGTTGTGAGGTGATGAGCTGTGTGCAAGATTCGTCAGCCGCAAGAGAGTATTAACTCCGTTGTGATTATTTTGACTTTTTTACGATGGGTCCTGACGACGATTCCTCAGCATCGCATGATCGTGTGGCAGTTGATGATGACGCCGATGAGTCCACGATGTCAACCGCAGATGCATCAGTAGCTGCAGCGACGCCAAACCCCGATGCTGGATCTTCGCGAGCTCCATCTGTGGTGAATCCCATTCCCGAGTCTGGAACAACACTAGGAGCAGGACCCCGCTTTACAAATGACCAAAAGATCAATCAGGAATATAAACTCTGGAAGAAGAATATCCCGTTGATGTATGACTGCTTCCTGATGTCTGCATCGCAGTTCCCGACGCAGACTGTCGATTGGATTAACGAGGTGGAAGATATCCGCGAAGACGAACATGGATGTTCTTATCGGGTCCAGAAAATTGCTACTGGCTCGACTGCTCGAAGTGAGAGCGACGCTGATTTCAATGGCATTATCATTTCCAATGTAAGATTCCCGCTGTCCGATCCTGATGGATTCTCCAAAATGGACGACAAAAATCCGGATTTTAAACCAAATGTCGGATTGTTCAGGTTTGGGTTAGAAATTGTTGTATTTTTTGTGATTTTAACCCTGGATTTTTTACAGTGCAAGCCCGAATATTGTGACCGTTCATGGAATTATCTCTCAGCCATCGCTCCTAGCCAGCGTCCGAGTAATGCCTCAAAAAACGAATTTGGTCTGTGGGAAATTGGCAGATAGTTCGCTGGTTGTTTATGACTGGAAGATTGAGTGCGAAGGCTGGTCATTTGATGATGAAATTGAACATCGAGAGCCGCTGATTGAACTGATCGGACATGATGGCAGTCTTCCGCCCAGTTATGGCCTTGCTTGGAATCCTTCAAAGCATAAGGAAGGATTGATCGCCAGTTCTGGAAAAGATGGACGGATTTTGATTTGGGACATTAATGAAATAAAACCGGAATCAGTTGGACAGCCATTCCTGACCATAACTGGTAAATTGTTTCAGTGTTCACGTTTATGAATTTTCATTGTATTGCAAGAATTGTTTTAAGCATAGTGGGAATAAAGACTCACTATGTTTTAAGAAAAAAATGGTTTCATTTTTGGTTAGTTTTTGAGGAATTTTTGCTATAATTGTCCTCTATTTTTATCTTGTGCTTTACAGGGCACGAAGGAGAAATCGAAGACATTGCGTGGCATCCATTTCATCCCACTATAATTGGTTCAGCGGGCCTGAACAAAACAATCTGTCTTTTTGATATTCGAAGCCGTGATCTCACGAAACCGAGCCACAAAATAGAGGCACACACCGGAAGTGTCAATGCGATTTCATTCGCACTGAGTGAACTACTTTTTGCGACGGCATCCGACGACACAACAGTTGCGCTGTGGGACATCAGGAATCTCGACCGGAAGTTACATATATTACAACATCATACTTCGGAGGTCTATACAATTGACTGGTGTCAAGATATCGAACGAACAAGTTTATTAAGTTCGGGTGGAGCAGACCGGAAAGTTTGTGTATGGGATGTTCGGAAGATTGGTGAAAACCAGGAAAATCGACCTGCTAATATTACAACGCCACCGGAATTGGTGTTTGTACATGGCGGTCATTCGGGACGTATTACTGTAAGCTTATTTGATTCACTTTAATGATCATACTCCGGGGCAAAGAATTACCCGGTGCTGTTTAACTTGTTTTTGTTTTGTGAACTTAATAAATGCTTCCGGCTGGCGGTTGTGGACATTATGGTGCTCTTTAGCAATGAATTTGTATTATAAATATATTTATTTTTCAGGACGTTAGTTGGAATCCGGCTGTCGGTCGAAAAATGATGCTGGCTTCTGTGGCGGAAGATGCTATCACCCAGGTGTGGATGCCTGCAAGGTACCATAGTCGTATTTTAAATCTGCTGTATTGTTGACTAATATGATTAAAATTTCGTCTTAGATACCAGATACACCCGTTGCCTAAAAGCAAAAATTGCCGCATGACGAATCACGTGAAAGGAATTGGCGGCGTTTCGTCTTCTGACGCAGAATCATTAGCGATCCCCTGAATATTTTATCGGGATTAACATTCTTTTCTTCGGGGCAGTTAAGTGCTCGTGCTACATCTTCTGCGTGCGGTTTCATTTCCAAGGATGGTTTTCTAATTTTTTTGAATTTTACGAAGTTGTTACAGTGCAGTAATAGGCACTTTTTGGGAAAAAAATCACGGCATGAATGTTAAGCGCAATTTTGGTTTGATAGTTGTTCTGAGATGAAATTTTAATAATGAAACTAATAATAGATTCCATCTAATTAATTAATTAAAATCACAGAATCCACTTGGCCAACTAAAAATATTCTTGCTTAAAATTCGGTGCATGTTCATTCCCGTTCACGTTTCACGGCCCGCCAGTTCGAATCGCTTCTGATCTCCCAACATCAGAGAACTGCCACGTATGTTAGTTGTGTCTTTGTGGCAGATAAGGTGCGCTGAGATATCATCGGTCGTATCTCTTTTGTTATAGTGTATCCCAACCCGTTAATGGGTTGATTGCGCTAAGCCCAAAAGGGATGGCGATGGCGATGGTGCTGAAAATGAACCCTCTGAATATTGACG
>JAQIWT010000018.1:0-61224 GCA_034696485.1 Isohypsibius dastychi | reverse complement strand
CGTTTTTTGGTCCCCCCCCCCCCCCCCCAGGAGGGAACCTATAAACGCTCAGGCTAGGCCCTAAACGTCGTCCGCACAATAAAACAATAAAACAATAGAACAAGAAAGTGCCCACGCCCATACGAGTGTGGGCGCATGGGTATGGGCACATGGGCCCATACCCATGCGCCGAGTCTCAAGTTTCCCAAGTCAACTTGAGACTCGGAACAGCCCTAAAAAATCGAAACCTATGGAGTCGTCTTATATAATTGGACCCGAGAAGAAGTTTGGGGGAACTGTATGCCCGTCCGCCCGAGCGTGACGGACATATCGGAAACCGTGCGTCGTACGCGCGTTTTTCCGTGCTTGTTCTAGGGAGACCGTTAGCGAGCTAAACTTCGATTCCATGAAGCACTCTTTACTCCGCTACACGAAAACAGAAGAGTCTGCGTTGGACGAAAATCCATTGC
This sequence comes from Isohypsibius dastychi, assembly GCA_034696485.1. NCBI lineage: Eukaryota > Metazoa > Tardigrada > Eutardigrada > Parachela > Isohypsibiidae > Isohypsibius > Isohypsibius dastychi. The sequence continues at coordinate 60,775 of JAQIWT010000018.1, read as the reverse complement.
AATTTTTCGCTGCCTCAGATAGATACAAGCCAAGAGTAGTCAGAATCTTTGGAGATTGAGGGTTGCCGAGGAAGGTCGTAGCCTCTTACGTGCGTCTGGCTGATACCAGTATATGGCGAATTGATACTCAGCCCGTTCTCGTTTGGTCTCTCAAGTATGCCGCAAACTACTACATCTCCGCCAATAGTTATCGTACACCCCTCATAGACTTAACATGCTTTGTTATATGAGGGGGTGCACGAGACACGTACTTTTCTCTTTTGACCAGCTACAGCTCCTTAACATATCAGTACGCGCTACATACGCGGTGACTTCATCATCATCGTAGACACAGCTGAATGAGCCTTTGTGTTAACCAACGAATGTGCTATTTGCTTGCTGGCTCTTGCTGTCAACTACTCTATCCTCCCGATAAATCGGTGGTAAGCTATTTTGATTCAGTAAATCAGGACCGCACCGCGTCCGTGTACCAACTGGACCCCGCAGTCTTGATTGACTAAATCAAAAATCTATACCACCGATTTATCGGGAGGATAGAGTACTGAAATTTAGGTCTTAACAAACCAGAGTCGACTGGAACAATTGGCCGAAGTCATTACTGAGTCTGGTGTCTGTTTTCATTCAATCCCACATCCGGCACGATAATCTGCGTAGAAGAAGGGGGGGGGGGTGAGGAATATGTTTTATAATGGACAGCTTCATTGGCAAGAATCCCATTCCGGCAAACACTCCGAAGGCGCTTCACATCAGTTTCAAAAAGCGGAGCGGATCTCCCCTTACTGGAACTTCTGCGTGAGCCATCGCTGCTCAAAGCCGATTTTGTACATCGCTGGATGTCATTTGTCCGGTACTACGCGTGATAATTTGATTGACCAAGTGAGCTGAGTGGTTTTTCGCGACATCATCATATACATCAAACCCAGCTCCGCAAGGAATTCTGCAGCTATTTTCCGCATGTCATACAGTTTTTCGACTGTTTTTGACGGTATTGACTCTGCTGCATTAGTGTCCTTAGATCAGCAAATGCTGTGGTTTTTTGGAAACTACCCAAGATCACGCGGTAGTAGGCCGAATATGCCCTAAAATCGAACCGTAGGTGTGCCATGACGGTTCAATCAGGCCTTGATCTATGATCACTCACTCTTCGTGACACGTCATGTTCACTTAGATGCATTTCGAAAGCATTTCGATCCTAACACCGGTTGTACCCGAATTTGTCTCGGAATCCTGATGGAAATTTTTTCAAACGTCACACGCAGATAATCACAATTGATGAGCTTCTAAGAATGGATGCCGAATCAGAATCAGTCAATGAGGGGAAAAGAGAGCTGTCGCCAGAATGTGCGGATGACATCGAAATCCCAGTTGAACCGGTAATGCAAATTTTTTTCAGTGTTGAGCCCATTGCGTGATTATAATTATCAACAGGAAATCAGGCCAAGCACGGCGAAACGAACCTACTCCGAATATGACGATGAGGACTTTGATCCTTCCCAGATCAAGTGCACTCGACGTCAACCGCGTCGATTCGTTCACAGCAAGCCATTTTCAAACGGTCTCGCTGACCACGCAACAGTGAGTTACCAGACCATTCTCCACCGCAGTCTGTTGATACTCCTGTTTTTTAGGCGGACTGGCTGCGCACTCATTTCCACACCAAACAAGGCAGTCTGGTGCCGAAAGGGTTTCTCTGCGCCCGCTATGAAGAATATTGCCAGAACAGCAATCGCAAACCAATGAATAATGCAACTCTTGGTCGTTTTATACGGGGTGTATTCCGCGGCCTCGAAACTCGTCGACTCGGTGCACGGTATGTATGGAACCTCCGTTTCAGCTTGATCTATTTCGGGACACTCTGTTCTTCACAGGCAGCAGTCACGCTATTTCTACAACAATTTGGCCGTTCGCCCAACTAGCCCATACGTCAACATGATTCTGACCGACATCAAACCCAATATTGGTCGCGTTCGACCAAATCCTGGCAGGTAGGAGGATTTCGACGTTTAAGCTCAAGGAGTAAGATGGGTCTCGGTTCAGAGATTTCAACGAGTCCCAAGACAACGTTGACATAAATGCGAGTCAGCCTTTAATTCGGACGACGACGAGGAAAAACGAAAGCATCGAGGGCTTCCCTCAGTTCATACCATGTCTTGAACGTCGTCAGGCACTGTTGGGAAAATATTCACCATCGCTGTTTTCAACTGACTTGATATCTCTTCCTGATATCGAAGCATCAATCAACCGAATAAAACTGGGCAGTTCTGCCCAAGGAGCACTGTTTACTGGAGATTTCACAATGACACAATTGGAGATGACACAATCTGCTAAGGATCTTCTGGGTTTTGCACCTCTGATAAATCGACATATTCTGGTACGAGTTATGAGTGATGTTTTTTCCAAGTTTGAACGTGGTTGTTTCAGTCACTGGCGGTTTACATGTTGACGTTGGAAAAAGACGGAATCGAGCCGATTCTTCAAAATTTCTGGCACACCCACGATCTAAGGTATGATGCCTTGTATTATTTCACCCTGTATTAGAGTGACTCCGTTTGTAATCAGTGTGCAGATTATTGAACTAGTCAACGAAGAAGCTTGGCGGAAATTATGTAACAAACAGCAGTTCCAGACATTGATACAAAGTCATTATTTGACGCTCTATGAAGAGCTTCTTCAACTATACGTGTCGGATATTCTGCAACCAGCTGCAGGTGCGAAGCTGAATGAGCTATTGATGGCAAAGGTTTCGAGGTAATCTTTCAGACGGGATCTGGGAGCGTCTTTGGGAAATCACCAATAAATTCCCATTATGGCTGGATGCCGCGACTCGTTCCGCTACACCGTGTTTTAGAGGGATACTTACTTCAGACTGTTTAGCGTTTACGGCTTGTTTGAAAGAACGACTTGTGTTGATTTATTCAGCTAGCCATGTACGATTGCTTTTGCCAACTGATGTTGGCCACAACCTGGCGACATCGATTGAAAACCATTTGCGACCAAGCCTAATGGTAAGTGTATGTCATCTATTCACGAGAAGGCGTTGAAGAAAATGCCTTCCAGTATAGCATGGCGGAGCTGGACCCGAATTATCGGCCGATGTTTCGACAATCGTTTGAACTTTTCGGCCGCTTCACCAGCAACGCTGACTTATTGGAAGAATGGAGAAAGTGGCTCCAAGGAAGCATACATGACATTGTCATCAAATTGCCCCCCGAAGATGACGTGCCCACAACACTGAATAATCTGTTACAAGAATGGACAATCTTTTTGCAAGTCGATTCAATTGTCCCTGAAACCTTACATTCATTTTATATGTTTCAGAGTACAAATGGAAAACGACTTCCCTACTTTTGCTGGAGCAGAACTGATATTGCCGGCATTATTTTTGATTCTGAACGGGCTGGTTTCCGAAACCGTAAACTCTGTTCTGCTTGGAACTTCGCCGAATCATATGGTGGATCCATATCGCGCTGGAATACAGGTAATTGGTTTCGTTAAAAAGAGGTCAAAGCCGACGATCACTGTTGCACCTAGGGAAACTTAATGGCCCTGGAAAGCGCCGATTCGAATGTCCACCCTTTCAACGCGGAAGCCCAGGGATATGGGACGACTAGCGCAAACACCGTCGTCGAAGATGCGTTACCATTTGACCTCAAGGACGAAACCCCATTTCGGAAATTCTCTTGTTTATCTGGTATCCTTTATGGGATGCAAAAGGTTGATCCACAGCAAACAAATCAGAAGGCACAAAGAGTTAGTGGACGGCGTGGTAAAGGTCGGAACCGTTTTCATGAGTGAAGAATGCTGCTCTATGAGTACGAGCCATAGTAGTTGGCACCACTTCGAGATCGTAGTAGGATGGGAAACCTGGGTTATGTTCATGTTTGTGAGTTTGATCCAATTTAGCTAATTAACTCAGTATAGCTTTGTTGTGAGAATTGGAACCGTTATCTTTTCGGTAATCCACAACCACATCGTGTTTGCATTAAACTTGCGGAGCAGGCGCCGGCAGCGGTTGATCGAATATTGGCCACATCGATTCTGTGGCGATTTTTGCAAAATCGTGCGTGTAACGAATCTGCCGGCACTTTATGAGCACTTCTCTTTGCATCCACGGTCTGAGTTCTTCTGAATTCGCAAGAAGGTTGCCCGTATCAAACTGCTCCACTAAGCCAGGGTGGCCTCTGGGGAAAGAATTCGATATTGTGAATTATGGAAGCCAAGTGCACAGCAATGGAACAAACCTGGCAAGAATCTGGCGGGTTGCATACTTCATCGCTTCGGGCCGCGTGGCGAGGAGTTCGGGTACATTCTGCAGAGGTTGCGGATTTGGAGGAACGTGATTGTCGTCGTCGTTGAACTGTGCAAGCGCTTGTTCGAAATCTGGAACTTCTTGTTCAGTTTCCGGCTCTACTGGGAAATCGTTGTGATGTGGCTCTCCCTCAGCTCCAGCCGGGTCCACATCTGGGATCGGTACAACTCCGAACATGGAATCCCAGTACTGAGTGAGTTCAGTCATGTCAGCATTATCGGTCAGAGGTTGGGCATGATCTTGTATGGCGATGTATAGCCGGTCATAAGATGTATAATTATCGTGGTGGAGCGACATGATGTACCCTCGTTTGATGTGTGTCTGTATGGCAAAACGCTGCCACATAGTCATACCGTTGACTTCGTTGGGAATATGGAATATCTTATCCAGACGGCTTTTACAGATTCGCAAAAGTTGTTGCTGGTTCCGTGGAAATATCAGACAACGAATTGCGATACAAAGTCTTTCGTAGTCAGCATACAATCGTACAATCTGGATCCAGAAGTTTCTTGCGAAGAATCTGGGGCTGACAATTTCCTGGCAAATCATCTGCAATCCACGAAAAACCTCATTGACCGCAAGTGTCTCCACTCCAGTGCCAATAATAACAATCTGTTTCAAATCTGTATGCGAGAGGTTTTGGCGCAAATCATGTAGAATAGCCTCAGCGTCCTGTTCCAGAAAATCGCCTAGTTCTATTTCAAGGGTGTACATCTGTCCATGGAACAGTAAGGTCCCCATGATGGATGGTTTTCTGGTCTTGAATAGTCCTTCACGTGGCAAATACTACAGGTTATCGACTGACATGTACAGTGGAAGATACTTCAGACCGTCCTAGCCTATTCAGAAGCGAATGTTGTCTTGGACACAAGTTTACCTGGTGGATTTGTACGGTAATAGGGAGAAGATCTAAACTAGAACAAGCTTGATGCCAACGCAGCACAGTTGTCACCTGTTTGGCACAAATTGACCCTTATAGCTTCAATCCTTCACCGAATGTAACCGTTTTCTTGAACTCCCCGATTTCTTGATCCCGGGTTTCACAAACCCCGTTTTTGTGAACCGGTCGAGGTTCACAAACCCCGTTTTCTTGAACCCAACCGTTTTTGTGAACTGGTTCACAAAACCCGTTTTCCTGAACCCTCCACCGTTTACTGTTTTGTCACTTGCAAATGAGGGAGAATAGCTCATCTGATGATACAGCTTTTTCCACAGAAAACTGACGATTGGGGTGGGATGCAGCATGTGAAACAAGCAAGAATACTAGTGTTTGCATCTTGAAACGAAAAAAAGCTGAAACTGAAACTGAAACTCAGCTGTATCATCAGATGAGCTATTCTCCCTCATTTGCAAGTGACAAAACCATGAACGGTGGAGGGTTCCAGAAAACGGGTTTTGTGAATCGGTTCAGAAAAACGGTTGGGTTCAAGAAAACGGGGTTTGTGAACCTCAACCGGTTCACAAAAACGGGGTTTGTGAACCCTGGGTTCAAGAAAACGGGGAGTTCACAAAAACGGTTACAATCGAACACCCATCATGTTAAGTAAGATGAGGTTATGAAAACCGCTTGTCTGCCTCCACTCAAAAATGGTTCATCACTTGGTCAAGTTTTAGAATCATAATAATGATGGCAAACTAGGAAAATGTAACTATCCCAGTTAAAGGGCCCGGCTGACATCATACCTGCACTTCACAATAACGGCGAGCTTTGTCGCATAACGGGCAATAATTTCAATAAAAATTAATTTTGTCACCTGCTCTTACAGAAGTATTCATGAAACTTTAATACTGATATTTCCCACTTGATCATCTGGACAGATTTCAATCGGCAGATGAGAACGGAAAGTGGTATGATAGGGTTGGAGAACTGAATACATTCCTTTTATGTACACACGATCATAGCGTGAACGCTTCTTCATCCATGTGCGAGAATAGAGACTATCGACCAAACAGTCCAGTTCCAAAGCTGCAGTTGGTGCTGGCCACCACACTTCACACCATTATAAGTCAACTCTCTCGAAAACCATCCCGTAACCTATTCTGTCCTTCAATTCACAGCCATGAAGTGACATACTGTAAGTGAATGGCCGTATCTGATTCTCTCCCGGACTAATTTGGTGTTGAGTAAGGATTTCACGGGCCATGGTCGGAATCGATCACCTGGAGATACACTCAAGTACAATCCCTGTGAACTCAACATAAAAAACACATTTTTACAACTGTATCTCTCTTTAATGCAAGCTCAGTTGATTGTTGACAGCTAGAAACCTGTCTTTGTACGCAAAACCTTGGGGTGCGGTAAGTGTGCGGTTCCGGCACAATCTACAGGAATTTATGGTCATAAAAACGTGCCCCACAAATACAACCGGTCATAAAACCGCAGTAATCCAAATCCTGGAATGGGCCAGTCCGTCGTTAGAGGCCGTTTGGGTGATGGATTTTGCGAAACGTGTGTAGGGCGTACTACAATCTTTTAATGGAACATACGCATCACTGATGTTCTCTGAATCATGCAGCCAGCTCTTTCGCCTGCCTTTAGAAACACACGTGTGTTCGCAATGGTTTGGTAATTTGGCTTTATGTACATGTAAAGAAGGCAAGTCTTACCATAATTAATTACCACAGGACCGACCGCAATCAAGCTATTTCTCTTCAAATTCTTGCTCAGAGCGTGAATTCGGGATCACAATTTAAATCACTGTTGCTCCGTTCCTAATGACATTCACTCCAACCCATACTCTCGTTAGACCTAATGGACTTGCTTTAGGGTCTCAGCAACATCCAAACTTATTCTTTTTCTTTTCTGAAATTTAAAAGGTCAGAGTTCACTATATTTAAAGAGTTATGTTGAAATAACTTACTGACTGACTCCACGGCGGCATGCAGATCAACGTCTGGTCTTGGAACATTGGCTGCCTCGGCTATTCTGAGTTGTTCAGCTTCTTCAATCAACCTTCGCTCTTGGTCTTGTTTTCTGAGCACATCTGCTTCCAGGGATGCCCTTCTTTCTTTCGCAGTAGTGTACCCTCGTTGCGAGGCCTGAATCGCTTCTTTGGCACCTTTGTAACCATCATCCGCCCTCTTGGCATACTGCAAAGCTTCTCGAATCGGTTGCTCCTTTTTCAGAAAATCCCCAGCTGCGTCAACAGTGCTTTGATGACCTTGTTCTGATTTCACAGATTCAGCCAGACTCTCGTGGCTTGAACGCTTTCTGCAAAATATTTGCAGCTTGCCAAACCATAAAAATAAAGCAGTTGAGGAATTTTCGTACGAAGCAGATTTCGGGCTTTTGGATCCAGATCGTTGCGAATGTGCAGAAGATTTTGACGTAGCACTTCTTTCAGAAAGATTACCATAAGACGAAAAGGCATTCGTGGAATGGACAGCGGAGCCGTGACCGCTACGGACTGTTGCATGTGAGTAGCTAGTACTTCGTCCATCTTCGTCTACAAAATGATTAAACCATGATCAACCGTGAAGATTCAAAAGGAGAATTCCTACCAGCATAGTCAGAGATGATATGCTTCTCACATTCCTATACAAAAAAGACGATTCACAGCGTTAAGAACGCAAGCTGATTGCGCAACCAAATTACCTCTTTAGTATCTGGGGCACATTCCTCTCCGTGTTTATTAAGCATGACGACAAACTCTTTCTTCGCTTTGTGGTTCTCTCTTTCAGGGATACGGTAGGGGTCTTTGATTTTCGTTGATACGAAGAACCTTTCTCTCCCTTCTGGACTGTAGTTGACCTTACGGAAGTGCTCGTGAGGTCCAACCGCAACATAGTATCCATTGTATTCGAAGTCCGCTACGTGTTCGATCGGCTCCCCGCTCAAAGTTCTCACGCTGGAACATTAGTGGTTCGTTCGAAATTCAATAGCTCGCGAATCTATTACAATGCATACCTCTTGATATATCCACCATCGACCTGGACTTTGGCTCCTATGGCATCTTTTGCCCGTGTTATGTTCCACAAATCGTATTTCTTCAGCGTTATTCGTAATGGGGGGTTTATATCGTCAGCATTCTTGTGCACGCTGTTACGAAAATACGTCAAGTCAACGAGTTATCTGTGTCAGGTTGAATGATCACCAACTTCAGCATCAAAATCTTATTAGCTTGAGTGTCTGCATCAGGGATTTCTGTTCCACTGAAGACAACTGGTATACCACCCTGAAACAAAACATCTGTGCGGACTGACGCGAGATCACTGGGAGACGTCCCACTTTATCAGATGAGCGTCTGTTCGAATCGCTTGCTCCACGCTGTTTCGCACTTCCAACGCGCTGTTTGTTGACAGCAGTCAGTGGTGGTCGAGCGGGTTCAGCAACGGCATCGTGCTCGACCAGTCTGACCCTGGGCTGAGAGCGTTTACCGTCCGCTTGGTTATCTTCAGGAGCAAGTCGCTCGGGCGGTTGACTTTGATCACCTGGCGGTAATGGCGGTGGTTTCGCTCGAATATTTGACATAGTTTCCCTGAGTATGAAATAGTGCAGAAATGACTAAGGAAGAGTGAAGTAGTACATGACGGGACTTGTCTATAGCTGCATGCTCAGGATAGGTCAGGGCAAAAAAATTAGGTGCTCCACAAAGGTTGTATGGCAACTTATGAATGGTTTTTCCATCAGGTTAGTACCATGGGGGCAGTTTTTGGTCTTCACTCATGACCAAGTGGGGAAGGTGAGTTTTGGGTGTATAACATCTTCGCGACAAGAAAGTCCCGCGGCAACCTGGCCATTGAAATCCTTGACTTCGCACGAATCTGCAAATATTCACCCGCACATGAACAGCATCGTGGATAAACTAATTTTAAATGCGGTTCAATCAACAGAAGGATGGCCGAATGGGACTTTCACGGGATGTGGCGCAAATCCTGCACTCACAAGAATGAAGCTCATACATGACTGTAGTAGTTGTCTCGCCAGGGGCGTATGTGGCGTGGCATACCAGTCAATATAATAGGTGAACTATCAAGGGTGACCTTTTTCTTGTCTAGGAGCATTTTGTTAAGTTGCGTCTTTTAAATGCATTAGGGTTCTCACCAACTTGGTTTATGGAATTGTTTACGTTGACCAGGGGGGGGGGGGGGTAAGACCGATAAAATGGTGAGGTCGGGGTTGGACTTCGCGCTAAGCCGCTAGCTACCTCTACAGTACGGCTATTGCTTCAACTCAGAAGTCCGACTTCCGATTTCCGAGATCCGAATTCTCAGTTCCGAGTTAAAGCAATAGCCATACAGCTACCGATTGAAGCATTATCACCGCTGGTGCTGTAGACGTTTAGTGATAATGATCAGAGATTCTGGTGTTCAATCTCGAACCAGTTCATAAAAGAGTATGAAACTGCTGACTGATTTTCTCATGCAAATCTGACTTGTAAATTAGAAAGAACGGAAGTCGGCAAATGTCTTGGTATCGGTAGCGGTCAGAAATCGGCTAGTGTCTGAAGATATCGCGCGAAGCCTAACCCATGTACGTCCCCTCTAAACGGGTGGAAAAGCGGATGAGTGAGCCAAAAACAGGTCTCCTACGCCACTGCTCGCACCTCGCTCGCTCGATCATTGTTTACTTCGTTCAATCCTGTACGTGAATGTAAATTTGGTTGTCCTCGATTAGCGCTCATTAGCAGATCACACCTCTATCTCTTCTGTCTTTTATCCGATGCAGCTACTTTGTCATTTACGGATCTTCATGTGAAATGAGCACAGGAGGAGATGCAGTCCGCCAGTGGGTTACGGATCTCATCGAGAAGAAAGATGAAAGTATCGTTTTCAAGGTCTTGCTGATTGGAGACTGTTAGTTGTATCGAACAGACGTCTTGAATTAAAAATGATCATTCTGTTGTTCAGGTGTTGGGAAATCGAGTCTCGTTTTGAGATTCTGCAAGAACGAATTCCTGGAGGAGTCCGATTTCCGTACGTGATTCATATCATATCATATTCTCGTTCAAATCCTTTTCCTCCGCGGAATATAGTTCATGACCCAACCTACCATTGATTGTTTTCAACAGAATTCATACCGATGACGATTGGACTGGATGTCAAATCCAAGGTTGTTGGTAAGTGAATCAGCAGTTCATTCATCGCATCGGAATGTAACTTGTATTTTCTCCCCTCGAATTAATTCGTAAATATTAAGATCAGAAAATCGGGATCATTTGATTGGGCAGTTTGGGCTGTGCTTTAGTTGTGATCTTTAGTTTTCATCATACAGAGCGACACATAAACGTGTGAAAACATAACATGTTTTTCTGCGATTTTTTCGTTTTTGTTTGCTAGCATTCCGAGTAAATGTCTTTTAGAATGAAGTTCAATTATTTTTCTTTGCACTCTAAATTCTAGTATATCAGTCAATGCTCGTCACGAAAATGGTACGGTTTGGTTACAGTGCTTCTAAAGGCGCCCGGAAATGGCTAAATGTCTCGTCGTGTGATCTGTGTTAGCTTCCAAGTCATCATTAATTAGGAGCATACATTTCTGTCCAGCCGTTTTCTAGCGGCATGGTGATTTTGAAAATGTCTATAATAAATTATTGCTAATTGTTTTATTATCTTTTAAATGATTTTATTATGTCCTGATTTTTCAAAGTTTGAAATTTCTTTCGTGCTGTGCGATAATTTAAATTGTTTCAGATGTTGCGCGATCGGATGGCAATACCCAAGGTAGATGGTACTTGATACTTATATTTGTAAGTCATTTCTTATTTTTGGTTTTGTCATTGTAGTCCGATTGAATTTGTGGGATACTGCCGGCCAAGACAGATTTCGGACTTTCAACGAAGAATATTTTCCCAAAGCTGATGCTGTCATACTCTTATACGATGTCAGAAGCTTGCAAACGCTCAAGGATACCCATACTTTCATAGAGGATATAAGGAGGTGCTGTGATAGTACGTGCGTAAAGTTTTTAGGTTAGTATGATTGGGATCAAAAGTGGCAGCCTTTATCGACGAACATCGTAATCCAACTTCAGTAGACATCGGATTGAATAGATCCCATTTCTTTTTGTAGTTGGGAATAAAGATGATATCGATTCGAGCCGGAAAGTAGTCTCTTCACAGAGAGGATCAGATTTCGCGGCATCGATTGGATTCTGTTTTATTGAAACCAGCGCCAGAGATAATCGCAACGTTGAGGAGGTGGGTTTGTTGTGGTCAGTGGTGAAGTTGACGATTTTTTGGGAATCGAAACAAGTCTACATTTTTCGTTACAGAAAAATTAAAAATGAGATTTTGAATATTTCATGGTCATCAGCTCAATCTAAATCCATGTTTTTATTGCAGTTATTTCATCTGGTTGCGAAGTTATGTTTGGAAAGGAGATTGTGTAAAGAGAACCTTTGACATCTGGCAGTCATCATGATTCAGGTATAATAAATCCGCCCGGAAGCTCGTCCCGCAAATTCCCTCCCTGTGTGATTATTTTGATTTATGAACATAATTTTTCTTGTTTGATTTACTCGATGTTGTTTTCGAAGTACCATAGCTCAAATTATGTAAGGTTTCAATGTTGTCGTCACCTTTTAGCTTCATTATTTTGTGGGATTACAGTACTGGGACTTTACTTGAAATCTCTAGATGTTCAATACCTCATCTTTTCATTAAACTTTCAAATTCAAACTTTCGGGTGTTTTCGAATAGGTTTCCGTTTGAAGGTTGACAGCCGCCTTATTTGGCTGGAGCCGATGATGTCATTGTTTAGCTGAAGCCGTCCCTGTTTTTTAGAGAATTGTAGTGGCACTTAATCAACAAAAGTGGCGTAAACATCCTTTTTTCATTTTTTTTGAATGCGAATTTTCATGGGATAGCTTGTGGAGCTGAACTTCGCGCGTATCCGATTTTTGGCTTACGTAAAATCCATTTTCTTGGCGATGTTCAAAATTAGCGTTCGACATCGCCAGATATGACAAATGAGGGTCGAAATCATTTTTCAACCGAAGTGATTTGAGCTTTCCACAATTTTCTCAAAATCTTCAGATGGTTCCCTGAATGTCATAATCATTTCAATCAATCATAGTCTACTTAAATAAATTCCAGTGACTCTTTTCAACAAAACGTGATGTCTCCACGCCACCGTAGAACCTACTTCCGATCTGGAACCCCGAAACGAAGGCAGATAACGCGTGCTGTGGTCGATGTGGATTTTGCTTATTTTGCTCACTTTTATTACTTAACAATACTCCACAGCAACAGTTTGATATGAAGGCAGTCTCATGGCCAACACACCTGAAATCGACCATAAGAAGTCGATATCAGAACCGAGAAAAACGGATTCCGATGTTCATGTGTTGTACGAGGTCGCGACTAGTGATCATGCCATTACCAGCCTTGCTCATGGACTCATTCCCGCTGGAGCTACATCCAGACACTCCCTTTCTTCACACGCACACAAGAAAGGACATCACGATCATAAATTCCAACCGAGGGAACGAGTTCAGGATCTTCTGGCAAGAAATCTAGACGTCCTTCGAGCTGCAATTTATACGAAATATCCCGCTGAGGAACCCTATGATGCGGAAGCCATGGATGAAGACGAAGTGGAAGAAGTTGGAAAACCGTTGCAACCGACGTCGTCTCGACCCGAAGAAAATGCGATGGATGACCTGAACGAATATATCCAGGGGCAGCTTCAGGGAAAAAATGACGGCAGGAGGAGTTCGAAACACCAGCTTATACCCATTCCACTACGTTATAGGAAAAAGCCAATGACTCGGTCGAAGATGGACTTGAAGGAGCCCGAAGTAGAACTGAAAAGCTGGGGTGCTCCTGCTCTTTTTGAGTTCGGATTTCCGGATGAGAATCCGGCTAGTGATCAGAAGCGGCTAGAGGAATTTCTCGGGAAAGGGTCACACGCACCACCGCTACCAAAACTTAACGACATTTCTGTCAGAACATCACAATTGCAGCAGGAAGAACTTGAGAAAGCAGAGAAGGAACTGATGAATGGGCATTTCAAAAGAATCTTTCCCGAAGATCCCAACTGGAAGCTTGGTGTTATCGAGCGTCTGTCGGAAACATGTCTGAAATCGATTCAGGTTAGCGGATATCCGTTTGGTCTAACAAAGCGTAATTGCACACGGTTTTGTTCCAGAACAACTTCCAAGACATGCCATATCTCATTGCTGCTCTTCCAGTTGAAATTCAACAGAGATTCCTGCCAGATCTTCCGCAAGTCTCCGAAACAAATTTGTATCTAGCTGCAGATTATTTTCACAATGAAGATTACTGGGAAAGGTCATGTAAGCTACGTTGGGACCGCAATACATTCCTTCACACCCACGGCAGCTGGAAACTGACCTACATCGAGAAAGGCTTCCAAGAGCTCATTACAAACTACGTGCCATTACAGTCAGACCCAAATGTTCTCCTAAATGACCTTTTGAATATTGGGGAGTACGTTCTTCAGCTTAAAATCGACCAGCTGTTACCTCCAGTGCGCCATACATTCGGTGACTTCGCCGCAATGCTTGACGCTCAAATGACAAACCATCTCAAGTTCGCGGACCTTCATGAAGAGGTTGACTCTCACTCTGTCTTTAGTCAACAAAACGAATCAGTCTCAGGACGCATACCTCTGGCCACCGAAGTCAGACAGTTTGTGGGCGAAGAATCGATGACTGGCTCCGGATTCCCCGCCGTGAAAAAGGTGCCATGGAGTGACAAAGCAAAACTGAAATTTCAAAAGTTAATCAACAAGGAAATCGACCTGAATCGCGGCATCGATGAGGGCGACCGAATCCTTATGAATATCACACGGGACCTCGATGACAGCCCAGCTCATCCAAGAACAGCGAACCCTTTCCTAGCAGCTGATCACATCAACCTGGTGCCTGTTGTAGGTAACATCCGTCAGTTCAGCGTTAGACTGTTTGTAACTGATGGTTTCATTCTCAGCTAACATGCCCCATTTGATGGATCTGGAATTACGTTACGGTGTCAAGGAATGCGGCATGAATTTCAGCTGGCGTTTGTTTCAGTTTACCCTGAACGATGCAAAGAGACTGGCTGAAGCGCTGGTCATCTGTCCTTCACTGCGGCGGTTATGTCTGCATGACTGTCGGATAACAGACAGTAAAGGTGCCATTGTCTGCCAAGCGCTCATGGATCATCCGAATCTAGCCATACTCGAACTACAGTGCAATGAGTTGGGAAATGAAACTGCTGCTGTAATTGGACGGATGGTGAAACGCAGTGAAGTTCTGAATAAAGTCGATCTGTCTGATAACAAGATCGGCGAAGAGGGTGCGAAATCAATTGCACAAGCGCTAGTGCGAGGGGTATCCCTTCGTATTCTTAACCTGCACCTTAACCACATCGGCGATCGAGGAGCTGAAGCTATTTTCTTGGTGACCAAGAGCTGCATCACTTTTTTGGAACAAGTTATACTGAGTGCCAATCACATATCTGGAGCGATTATTGATCTGTTGACCGACAGCATGAAAAGCAACAAGAGGCTTGAAAGGTATGACCTTTCAGTCAACGAGTTTGAAGGGGTAAGAGAAACTATGCGGAAACTGTGAGTGCCTGACTAAACAGCTCTTGTTTAGCTTATGGTATCGCGTAAACTGCAAGAAGCCTTATCACAAAGTCCTCATATACAGCAGTTGACCTTGCAAGAAAATCATTTTTCAGTCGAATTTGAAGCTGTTATCGAAGAGCTTTTGTCACGGAATCAGGAGGCCAGACTGGAACAGGTCATGATTGACACAGAAAACACCTTCAGTTTTAACATGAAACATATTCGGTTCCCGACCGAAGATGATTTGAAGAGTTCGGAAGATGAGAGGAGCGTTTCGGAATTGTCAGAAAGTGATGACGATTCAGAAACATCGGACGCCAGAAGTGGTAGCAACACGTCTGTAAATAACGGTACTAAAGATGATCTCAATTCTCGTACTTAACTGCGGCACTAAATTCTGCGTGTGAACTGGTCAGCCCCCAATTACATTCATTCATTTCTCTTGAAATATGAAATCTGACTTATGTTATTCTTCTTGCTTGAGCATCCGCTACATAAAGCGGATATGGTGACTCACAAGCGAATAAACTGTCAAAAGAAAATAGTAATAACAGCAATTACATTGTTGCTTCAAGCGCGACATGGTCATTCATAACCAGTTCGTACGAATGAAAATATTACTCGAGGCCGGAGTCTAACTCAATACGAAATAACAGTGCATGTGTTGGTTCAATGTTGAAATCAGCGACGCTGGTCATCTAGTCGATGCACGAAAACTAGCTCATATTTACGGATAGCTTCTTGGAATCCGTTTTTACAACGTCTTACAAACATGACCCGTAAACTGCGGACGAATACCGGTGCTGACGAATCTTGGAACGTTATTCGGGCGCAAGCCAAAAAGGAACGAACGATAGATTCTTTTCCCCGGGTGAGTCCATTCCGTATCAAAAGATTATGGTATTGTCCATGTTTGTTTACAGTCATATCTCGACGATGCGACCCCCTATACCATCACGAACTTCTCCCCGAAGGTTAAAGAATTGTGTGCAGCAAAGAAAATATCCAAGTCTGACAAAGGTGATAACTCAGAGTAAGTAATATTCCTTTTTTTCTAAAACTGCTTTTGAGGTTACATTTGTAATCTAGACTTAACATCTCCAAAGTGATTTTAGTTGGGGATGTGTCAGTTGGAAAAACATCTATGGTCCACAAGTAAGTTCTGGTTCTCTCATCTAGTAATTGCTTTTTGGTCTGCGCAATAGATGTTTTTCCTCGTGACGGATTTGAAGAGTAATACAGATTTAACATGTTGGTATTTATAGGTTCTGTCATGATTTGTTTAATCGAGATTACAAAGCAACAATTGGCGTGGATTTTGAAATTGAAAGATTCGATGTCTTGGGAATTCCTTTCACTCTGCAGCTGTGAGTCTAAACGCCATTCGGGTTCCTTTGTACCTGTGTTTAACGAAAGCACGTTACAGTTGGGACACTGCTGGACAAGAAAGATTTAAATCGATTGCCGCATCTTATTATCGCGGCGCCAATGGTTAGTATACTCTGTCCGCTGAACTTGAAATTGAACTTGACCTTGAAATCAGCTTTTTACTCACAATAAATGTTTAATCAGATGATTGATCGGAAAGTGTCAATGTATAGTGTAAATTTTCAATTTTGATTTTTTGACAGTGATTATTGTTGTGTTCGATCTCTGCGATCCCAGGACCTTGGATTCCTGCACGCGATGGCTTAACGAAGCGATTGACGGTAATGAGACCAACCCTGCCGTGTTCCTGATCGGAAACAAGAAAGATCTTTGTGTACGCAAGTGCCTTATTTCCTCGTCACCACGGATGATTAAAAATTCTTTTCAGTCAGTTGAGAGCTACAAAAGAATACAAAGCAAAGCTGTCGAAGTTTCTAAACAGCTCAAAGCGGAGTATTGGCCAGTCAGTTCAAAAAATGGTGAAAACGTGCACATGCTCTTCAATCGGATTGCGGCCATGGCATTCGACGCTCTAATGTTAAAAGAGATTTCCGTTGGAGAAAAAAAACCTGTGATACCGATTGCCAGTCCCAGCATTAGTATGATATTTTTTAAGGCGTTGTCAACTTTCTTGGAGTACCATCTGTTTTTGTAGAGCTGAAAAAGAGACTGACTCGTCGAGAGCTGGCTTTGAAATACTTACGTCGGACACGATGCTGGAAAGCCGCCTAGGCAGTTCCAACGCACTTGGAATACGGTTCACGGTCGGCGCTTAAGTTATGTCTTGAAAGCTAATTTGGTTGTGCGAGGTCACTGTTTTGTTCTTGATCATAGTGCTTCACGAAAAACTAGCTTTTCTTCCTTCAGTTTGAAAGGCAACTTTATCTCGTCTGCGTTGAAGAAAGGCTGTCACAAAGAATTCAAAAAGTTTATTGCAGGCGTGTGGGTGTCAATATTTAAATCTAGAACTCATGTGTACATGTTCCCTATGTGTGTTTCCTAAAGTTGAGTTCGATTAACGCCATAAACCAAATGCAGAGAACGCGATTCGGGGTCTGGGTCCTGCTCGAGAGCGCGTCTGTCTACTAAATCACAGGTTACCTGCTTCGCGCAAGACCAGGAGAGTTTTCAGTGTGACGGGGCTAATGATGAGCATCCCAACTTAAATCGTTCACAGGCTTGAATCACCGATCTTGAAGCTGTTGCGTTATTTTTTGTAAGGACTTCTGGATTTCGGCTATTCTGTCGGTGTCTTTGTCCTTTTCGATTTTAGCAAAGTAGTTTTTGACCAGCTTTTTCTGAAGTGCTGCATGGTTTGCTCTCATTGCTCTTCTGTCTTTTCCTTTCTCGAAGTCGATCTCGTCCCGCGAAAGTGTTCTCTTGATCAGTCCAACGATACTTTTCACCGTAGGCAAAATGTTGAACGGGGGTGGAAGAGTATAGCCAACGTCAAAGTATCCAACCCATATCTGGGTCCTCGCGAATTTCCATTCAGTATCCCTGTTTTCCGTAACTTTAGAAAACGCATCACTCTACAATTAACGCGACCAGTTCATTTTGAACAGACATTATTGGCTGTATGTTGAGTCTATCTCACCATAACGGCAATCAGCGTGTTGAGAAGAACAAGTACGGCCACTATGATGTATAAACCAAACATGATGTATCCTGAAGTTTCCGTGAATGTGTGCTCCCGGTATGTGTAGTTTTCCCAGACCGAACCATTCTCAAACCGGTTTCCAATAATGATTGCAGGAGCTTCCAATGGTGTCATTCCAAATAGTGTCCAGAAAAGCGCAGCTGTCGTTGAGCGAAAGGTCATGAACGCCCCGTGCTGGGTTGTGTTAGTCCCATCAGAGTTCACGCGGACCTAATGTCGAAACGTAAGGTCACAATAGTTTTCTTGTGAAGTCGGCGCAGTGTCTTGAAAGGCTATCGCACTTTTAATGCATGAGGACATGCGGGAGAAAACTGCGAAATGTTACCTGATCAGCATATGTTTCGTACATATGGTTCAAACCAGTGGCGAAGGACAAAATCAGTACTGCGTAAACCACGAAGAACTTCACCAATTCCACAGCCATTTTTCCCAGCGAAATGAGCAGTGGTCCCATCATACGATCAGCCTATTGACACAAACCCATGAAACGCTGAGCTTGCGTGGCGTATCGGGGCTGCTCACCCGAAAAATTTGAAGAAGCTTACCAAATGAAAGAATGGTTGCAAACCCGAAAAGAGATTCTGCTATCATCGCAGGCTCGTTCCATTCCCATTCCATCCGATCAAGTTCGGGGCTGGCTGCTGCAACCCGGCATGCAGATATCCACATGGCGAATGTTGCGACGAATATAATCAAGTTCACTACATCATACAAGTTCCACCAGTTGGACCAAAACACTGATCCATGAGCTTGTGAGCGAGTCATGATTTCCCATCCGTGACTAACAACAAAAATAACGATGGGAATTTCTAGTCCAGAACGCGGAGCTCCCCTGTAACCTTTGTCGCTATCATGCGCAGTTTCCAGAAATACAAGTCCAAGGAAAACAATATATGAAACTGCAATACTTCAAGCTCAGATTTGCATTTGTTGTTGCAACGCGCTTCTTCGCTGACCTGTAGATAGCATATGACGATGGATCGGCGGACGCATCCAGTTTTCGATAAAAGTAACAGGAGCTGGCAATGCCACATATGCAATCGCAAAAAACGGGAACAATGTAACTCTGATCATCACTCTAATTAGCTTTGCAAGAGTTGACATTGCACGCCAGTCTTGCCAGTTATCCAAATATGCAGTCTGAAGAACTGTCTGACAATTTTCGTGCGCGATGAAGTTTCTTTGTTTGCACGCTATCCCGAGGTACAAGCGGGGATATGCTGCGCCAATTGGTGCTAGGTTTGGTATCATCAAGGTCATCATCGCATATGGATATTGTGTGAATTCATTTACCTTTTGCGTGGTCTTGCTTTAAAAGCAGTTCCACTTCTTCTGCTTTGTTGCATTCCTCGAGTAAAGCTTTCGCAAATTCGTTCAGTTTCTCTGCCAGATCCAGATACTTCTCTCTAACCAAACATGGCTGCATTAATGTAATTTCGGTATTTGCTACAATGTACTAACGCTATTTCGGGCTCTTTTTTCGAGCATCCAATGAGCTCACGACTTCTGATAAAAGCGCGTTTTATGACATCGGAACATGTCAGCGATATGAAAGCGGGACTACAGTCTGCCTTGTAGGCATTGAAACGCTGTTTGCTATGCTGCAGTTTCCCGACAGCAATGCCTTTTTTCCCACTGCACTGCGGTAATTCGCATTTGCAATCAGGTTCATGAGGTCGATGGAGGGAATGGCCGCGTCCATGCAACAGCTTAACCATGTTGTAGTCATTTTCATGTGCGGCCAGCATCAAGGGGGTCATGTCTGGGGAGAAAGCGGAATCGTCACCTTGAAGCATTTGAACTGGCTTAAATTCCAGCCCGCGATTCCTGAAACGCTGACGTTTCACAATGCTAAATTTCTTGAGCCTTAAACTGATTCACCTTAAACTTTCCGAAAGTATGGTGACAATATCTGTGTTTGCCAATTGAACTGCATGCAGTATAGTGTCCCCAATTGCTAGATTCGATAAACTAACTAGGAAGTTGACCATATCTTTGTTTTCGTTACGAACAGCTCGCGTCAAAGCGCTGACTCCATGAATATCGCAGCCATTTAAATTCACAGTTGGATGTTCCTGAACAGCAGCGGCTATTACGAATCACGGAAACTATGTTCAGCTGGCCTACATCGAGAAATTTCCGGACATTTTCAACGTTTCCCTCTTCCACTAGGACAATGAAAGTTCGCTCCTCTGATGATAGATTTTGCAGAGTAACACTGACCGACGATAACGATGCATGTGCAAGTATCTCAACGACAGAATCTGGATTCGATCTAGCTGAAGAAGCAACAGACACTAGATTCCGATCGGCGTTCTGCATGGCAAATCTGTGTGCGTCTCGGGGTGAAACGTAATTATTGATAGGATCTTCATCGTCACTGTCGTTTGTAGCAGGAATTTTTCTATACTTTGGGAGGCTCATGTTAGTGAAAGGTGGCGAACAAGCTAGAACATTTGTTTTTGCTAATTTTTGTTTAGATCTGAAGGTTGCATGGGCACTTCAGTTTCGAATGTGTTTATTGCTTTATGGCATACTTGCGCCGAAGCTGTTCCTGATATTTTCTTCTAACCTATCAGAATTAGAAATTCGTCGATCGGGGAGGTTGCCGTACCAGTAACCTGCACAGTGTGCATACGTATATGAACCTATGAAATGTATGGCTGCAACCGCAATATATGTTGCAAGCAACATATGCATACAGAATTTCGCAAAGGATCTACCACAATAGGACGCACGCTATGTTGAGTCGAAGCTCCTTTTTATTATTCATGCCTCGTTTTGTCCCTTCGTGGAATGGGTATGCTCACCGCCTACATGCGCACCGTCATCACGTGCCATATTTTCTTACATGCAACGATTAAAAATGACATACCTCGGCTTTCAGTTACTATACAAAACGGGATCACATTAATTTTAATGGACTGAAAAAAATTAGACACAACTGGTTATTCTTCTATGTTTCGAACTGAAGTCGTCAGCATTAACACAACTTCAAAATGGGGACAGAACTGAAAACAGAATGGGATCATGGTATTATAATGAATATCATCCTTAATGATAAGCGAATTTACCGGAAAAGAATAGAGAACACCGGTGATTCTGATTATAATTTCGGCTTCTCATTGGAGCAATACGGAAAAGGAAAAGCTCCATCGGTAAACATTTCAAATCAATCATTAAATGAAATCTAGTTCTCACCATCTGAATACTCACCGATAAGCAAACAAAGAATAGTAACGGCGTGCAGAAAGCATACCTCAACTCGACGACGTCACACTTTTGCACATCGCTTCCACCGTCGGTATTTTGTACTGCCTCACGCATTGACTGGGCTGAACCATCATACTTGCTGATTGACACCGGTATCGATCCGTAAGGCCGGTAAATGCATCCATCTCGCGTTCATTTCAAAAAGACGCAGAAAACTGGGTTTGTCGTTTCACCTGTCAGACTATTACTCAAGCTCCGGGCATATTCATCAAAAAACTTATCGCTGAAGTACTAACTATTGTTTTTTACGGCTGGATTGTATCGTTGAGCCTGTTTTCCGAAGACTGGAATCGTATCTATTACGGGGTTGTTATTTTTATCTGGAATATTGAGTTTTGATTTTGCCTTGTCGCAAGCCGTATGCTATTACGGGAATCTCATCAACGTGGATATATGAGTTTGCGCGACCGAACTATGCGGTTAAAAGGAGAACTCGGGACGACGTGATAACTCAATGTCAGAAAAAACTCCAGCTATTTGCGCAAGTAAATCAGCATTACGAAGCTGCGTGCGTCTGTCTGTGTGTTCTTGTCCGTTTGCACTAAACAGTAAAATGAACATCTAGAAAAAACGAGTGCCGAGCTCAGCTGGGGTGTCTTGGATAACTTTGTAAATATACGTTGTATTTGTAGAATCTGTTAGGTAAATCATTTACTTAACATCAAATCGATGGAAAAAACCAAACAGTTGATTTGAAGATTCTTCAAAGTTTATTTCGTTGTGTTTTTGTTGTTGAAGTTTTAAAGTGCCCCGGGCAAAACTATTCTATTTGGACACTCAATCGTAGCATATTATTGATAACATCCGTGAAAATGACAAAAAATCAAGGAATTCGTTCTTCAGAATATTGCTAAAAGCTAAATCATCTTGGTGCAATGTCCATGATTAAGTTCATCATCTGTAAAGCATTTTCCGTCAGACAGTGTTTGTTTCTCAACTGAGCAATTGGACAAACAATTCTACTCACGATCGAGGTCAAATTTTACTATTTAGTAAGTTCGTTGGTATTCACTGTGAAGATTGCCGAATGTTTCACAAAAGTAGATACACCTATTTTGATTCTGATTTTTACATCAGCACCTATGGTAGCTTGCTTCGCAAGTCAAAATTGCGCGCTACGCGCAACTCCGACACGGAGAAAATATGTTTACTATGAACAATTTAAACACGAATAAAAACTTGTGCTTCCTGGTATTTTAGGTCGGCGCTTGCTCGCTCGGGTGATTACGCTGCTGCTCGTCCATTGCGTTACATTGTGCAACACTCAGGCTGACCCAGGCCAGCCAGATCCACTTATACCCCGACCATTGTCTTTGAATGATGATGAACCCGCTCCAGTAGTTAGCTCGACGCTTCCACCAACCGAACTACGAATTATTTATCCTGAAGAGAGTGCCCTAGTCGGTCAAGATTTCCCTAATCGCATCAGGCTCTCAGCACACCATGACGTTCAAGTGCGCGGACCGGCACGCGTGACTGCAAAACAGGTTACTCAAAGTAAGCCACACGCGTTTCAAGCCGGCACGTTCCGCAACAGCGGTAATTTTTACAATTGGGTACCGTTCAGAACAAAATAGTTTTGGAAATGAATGTTTTACAAAAAATTTAAATTGATCCGCATAGACTTTTCTTTGGAAGAATAACCCAACCTTATTTCCGACTGAATTTCATTTGGGAATGATGATGTTATCAAAGTTTGAAAACGAAATGTCAGCTAGTCTTGCAAAATATAAGGTCATCTGTCTCAAGAACAAAGGAAAGGCTGTCAAAAAAGGTTTTACGCTTACTGTAAATCGGCCAGGTTGAAATATATAGTCCCTCTCCCCCCTCGACGCCGCTCAGAGCAGAGTTACATCACGACTTACTCAGCGATAATAAAACCATGGTTTTCTTGCTCTCAGGTGGCGGCTCTATCCCGCTTTCGGATTATCAGTATCCTCGATTGCCGGAACACAGACAAGATCTCGTGGACATTAGAACGCAACATCCGAACCAAATACCTCGAAATCCCTTTCCAGCCCTCATACCGTTTCGACAGCCAATTGCTGCAATCGGAGAAACACAGAATCAGATGACTTATGGCTATGGGTTCTCAGATAATCCGCGAGCTCTGTCTGCCAACGAGTCTTCAACAGGACAAGACTCGTTTAATACCAGTTATCGATTCAGTTCCAGTCCGGGGTCAAACGTTCGAATCCTGTACCAACAAGATGCTGGTTATGGAACCACAGTCAGCCCGTATGTCATTGGAAACATAACGATTGGAGCACTGATAGGCATAATAACCGGGGTGCTTACAGCAGCTGTTCTTGCGGGTGAGCAACAGGGCAGTTTTTGATTTTTTGTTTTGACTGAAATTTTCTTTTTTCATCAAGTCGTGATTGGAATCGCTTGTTACAAGCGAAAGAACCGGGCATGGCGCTCAACGGAAACAGATCTTAAAGTTCTTGGTTCACATTACGGAAGCTACTGGGACGACAAAACACTCCCCAATTTCCAGTTTAACGACAGGATCATTTGGCCTGGGGTGAGTGTTTTCTTACGCATTACATGTAAGGAGACTGAGATATCGGACATTGTTGGCTTCAGGAACCATATGAAGAAATGCTGGCGTTAGACAACGATGCATTCCTGAAGAGTCTGGAAGACCTCGGTAGGGTATCCAGCAGGCCAACAAGCAAGACGAACTTTGAGATCGAACAGCAACATGATCAAAGGATAAGTACCAAAGTGTAATACGCCAAGCAAAGCAGTTAGATTTTAAACTAACGCCTAGACAGAAAAGAACTACCGTGTGATTCAACTGTTCCTTAGTGTGACGGGATACCTGATCTCATTTGAACATTTTATGGTTTTATGCCTTCTCTGTGAAGTAGTCTACCCAATCTCAAGAGTGTACGCGGTGAATTATAAACCCTTCTCCAGTTTTTTATGTGAGTTTCCAACTGTTATAAGATGGATTTTTGCGAATTGACTATGTTATTTTGCATGCGGGTTGAATATCTTCGATCGGTATATTTGTAAAATAATAACCTGTTCTGGGACAAAATTAAATTTTCCGACTGTCAAAACAAACACCCTACATGCATCCTACTGCATTTTTACAGCTGCTCGAAAATCCAAGTTGCAGAACTCGTATCTTCTGCTTCGGATACGAACAGTGGTTCTTTGACATCTCCTTTCGTTTGCTCACGTTTACAATCCACGGTCATGTCCGTCTGGACCATGGAACTAGAAAGGAAACATCGCAACATTCCTGGGAATCACCTGGGTGCTCGGTATCTTAAATCGCAAATTCTTAAACTTGCGGTCTTCAACGGACTCAACGAGAGGCTGAGGCTCACGTGACCAGGGCTTACCAAACAGCAAATGGACCGCATCTACTATCGCACCAGGCTAGTCGTGAATTATTCCCTATTGAGGTGCGCTCACAACAAGTTAAACCGGCGCACTTTCGATTTCGGCCGTCTGGAATAGATTTATGATAATGGTGTAACAGTGGCCTTTCCGCTGTACCTCCGAACACCATTCATATAAATCTGTGGGTGACACTGTTGTTTCTGGTGACACCGCCGGAAATGTTGGGATAAAGATGAACATCGATTATGCGTAGTCTGAAATTTGCCATGCAGGGCACACATCTAGCTGATAGCTGACATAATGAGTTCAAGGAACACGGGTCACCGAGGACCATAAACAGCCTTATAAGAAAAAACAATAATTGTGTGATGTAATTTTTGCATTCGATCCAGATGGTTCTGACCTCTTCCGCCTTTGCGCTATTCATCGTTTTAACGAGTTTGTGAACATCTAACACCTGAAAACAGGAACTACTTAGAGTGACGTCCCCCAATAAAAGATGTCCAACGATGTGGAACGCTTCTTGTGACATAACTTGATCTTGGGTGAGTGGAACTACCATCATACAGAATAAAGTTTCCAAGCTGTTTCAGCACAGAATAGTCGAGTGAAAAGATCTGCTTGATTTAATTGCCCACCTTGCGCCAACTTTTAGTGCAATTACATTTTCAACAATGGCTTATTGCACTTATGGTGACTTTGTGCGTATTCCTTATTCAGTCAATTTCTTCTAAATTGCATCCAGCTGTATATAAATCCGTAAAAAACTTGTTCAAACACCGAAGAAAATTTCTTGTTCAAAAACGAATAGCTCCGGAAATTCTTCAAATCATCTTGACAACTTATTTACTGCAAAATGAATTCCGTCTTGATTCTTGTGTTATGTACTGCAACGTTCATCTCCGCACAGGTGTGTATCGAATTCTTATTTTACAAATATGTTTCGGTACGTTTCCAAGAATCCGTTATCATAATAATACTGGAATTTTTAGAACTTCTATCAAAGAAGAGCAATGTCAACGACCACAGCTACAAGGCCGACGACGACAACCTCACCGCCAAAAACTACTCAAACACGCGTTCAGGCGAAGGTGAACATCCGAGCGAACCCAAGAGTACAAAGTGTTGCGGGAAAAAGTCCGGTGCGATCACTGGTTCGTGAGGCAGGATCAGCCCCGCTACAGAATGAAAATCCATGGGCGGCTTTGGAAAACATGAGAGGTCGAGGATCGCTGAGTGCTGAAGAAATCCAGATAATGATGGAGAATTCAGTGCCAGGAGTCGATTTTCCAACAATGAGCGCAGTGCCGGAGCAAACGCGCATTCGATGTGATCAAATGCGCCAACCTGGTTTTTATGCTGATGTCGATTTTCAGTGTCAAGGTAAGGTGAGTTTGAAGCAGCATTTCATACCCAACTTATCACTTCTTGTTTCAGTATTTCGACGATGCGACCAGTTTGGCAACATTTATGGATTTGTGTGCCCAAATACTACTGTAAGATGAAGTTTGGGTGAGCTACTTTTACTGATCAAGTTTTGTATTCTATAGCTGTTCAACCAGATAACGCTGACCTGTGACTATTTCTTCAATGTGGACTGCTCGAAGTAAGACTGAACTACCCGCACGGCCATGCATTGTTTCACAGCTATACAACAATATGTTTCAGGTCTCAGAGCTACTACGATTATTCCAATTCTCGACTGTACCACGAAAACTGGCTGCTTCTTGGAAACTAACGGGATTCTACAATTTTGCCTGCCATGCATAATTTCTACTCTTAATCCCCTAACACTGCTTTCAAAGCTACGTTTGAATAAAGATACTTGAACCATGCAGGCAAAAGCTAGAATAAATATCGAAAAAAACTTCGTAGCTCACCATTTAAGTGCACTACCCGAAACATGACCCCATGGAATGTTGCATCAGTTTGAACAGACTAGCATCAAGGTTACCCCACTCATAAAAAAAGCTATTGCATTTTCTTGACACGCTGTGCTGATCATTGAAAACTTGATCTCCCAGGAATTAACAGAAGTCAAATGGCATCCATACTGGATTGCCGAAGACAAACGCAGGACACACATCTCAGATTTCAGACTTGAATCTCACTTCACCACAACCTCGATCTTGTCCTTAATGTCATCAATTTTTTCCGTGACCTTATCTTTGGTATCTTCCCAAGCATGCGGGCAGCAGAGTATACAGCTCAACACGCAAACTCCCAGGATTAAGAACAGGGCCGCGATAATGATTCCAATCAGGACTCCCATCGACAACCCCTTACTTTCACCGCCTGATCTTCGAGTTATTTCGCCATCTGATGAGCTGAATTCGGTAGGCTCCTCTGGCCTTGGGGACTCGCCCCCAGTGTCAGTTGGACCCTCAAGCTGAACCAGAGCTGGCCCCTCGTCGTTTGGCGTGGCTGCCTCAGCTCCAACAGGAGGAACATCGGATTCCGGAGGCTGATTCTCGATTGGAGCTTCAGCCTGATGCGCTACCATGGACCAAAAGATGACGCACGCAAAAGTCTCTATATCGAATCAACCTACCAGCAACTTGCTTTCCCACTGGACCATCTCCATTCACAGAAACGCTGTTGCACCCATCATCGTTACAGACACACATCAAGCCACTGATTGGTAGCAAATATGGATCCATAGGGTGAGTGACAAACTGGGTAGCGCCATTGTACTCTAGCTGGGTACATCCGTTCCCATTAGACTGGTCGAACGAGGCGTCCAAGTCATCGAAGATGACACTGCGCTTGGTCTGCAGCACATAGCCTGTTTTGGACGGACCTGTCCTTCTTTGCGGGATTTTATCTGTGTAGCATCCTTTGTCTGTCCAGCCTGACAAAAACTTGATCTTCCCACCCAGCAAAAAAACGTGTGCCAAAGTCAAACTAACTTGAGTATTGTTTGAGCTGTACAGGTTGAGCATTCGGTTTTTTGAGATATTCAAAAGCTTTTCCATGGTAAGTGTAACAATGCGTGGCTTGCGGACAATCTTTCAAAAGAGGCGAATTTTGTGAATCTGTACAACGAGCTGCTCCTTGATAAGAAATGCCATTTCCATTTTGGTCTTCTCGCGATGAGCACACCACACACTTGATGGCATCAGCTGTAAGAGAAAGAGTCGTCAGTCCGCAAATCAGATCGCAAATGTATTGCATCGAACCGGTCAGAAAAGAACTGCACAATCCAAATAGAATCACATGCTTGATGAAAGACACTGCTTTCCTGGACGCGATCATTCCAAGGGTCGAAACGCCCGCGTGTTACGTTTTGCTAAGAATAAATAGTACAGGGTTCTGAAAGTATTACAAACATGCGTGTTAATAAGGATGAATTACATCATAGAAAAAATAAATTTGCTGTTTACTAAAAGATTGTTGTGCAATATTTCCTAGGTAACTAATGGTGCAATTATGGTATATATCAGCCGTACAATATTGACCGACATCTGCCATTTTGCACTTTGCCAGATATTCGTATTCTGAGAAATCACAGAATCATCCGACGTCTTTACGGGTACTCCGTTCTCGGGATTAACCGCCTCCATGCGTTTCAAAATCAGTGTGACCACCGGGCCAGTGAGATAGACAGAGACCAGACATGATTCACACTGACCCGGGCGTTACTCACTGAATTTACCTCGCATGGAGGCGGTCAATCCATATCTATGCTATACCTGTGCCATATCTTTGCCAAATATGTGCCATGTCTATTAAAAACAATTCAAAACAAGGACCTGTTGACCATGATAAATTGTTCGCGCAATGAATCGGTAGGGACATTCTGACTTACTAGAATTCGTGACATTTCGATTGTAAGCCAGACTTGGATTTCTGGTTTAGAACTGTGCTGATGTGCTGATGCAGATGACACTATGGTAGTAGCAAATATCCCACACGCGCGAGGGGCAGCAGGGAAGATCTTCATGTTTAACAAAAAGCTTAAAATGTATTTGGATCTTTTTGTCTTTTTGACACATTTTATTAACTTCTAAGATTAGTGAGTCATATCGGAAACAGTCATGTACCAAGGCCTTAACATTCTGCACTCACATAATCTGATGTGTCAAGCAACAACAAAACTAACATGAGCCCTCTGCGGGGCGATGTGGACCAACGCTCCGCGCATTGGCCCCAGCGAAGCCACTGTGGATAATTGTGCATCTTCATTTTCCCCTTCCAGTTTATCCTCTAACGACAGTTCCGAAGTCTCCCGTGTGTCTCGCCTGATTACAAAGTAGTTCAGCCAGAGGAAGACGCAGCTAGCAACATGCATTGCACATGCCAGGCTGATATAGTACATGTGAAACCGATCCAGGTCATAGAACATGCAGGCTCCCGTTGTGTCCCCTGTCTGACATTCACTGGCTGACCATCTGATACACGAATGGTCAATGAAATGTCCGAAGATTATAGGTGCGGGGATGAAAGCGATCAGACGAACAATTAAAACTTGCATTGCCAGTGCCAGGGATTTGCAGTGCGTCTTGACGGATCGCATGGTGAGAAGAATGATTGGCAGATGTGTGTTCCCGAAGCAAAAAGCTACGGAAAGAAAAAAGCTGAACTCTTTGTTCATGTGAGAAACAGATTACATCAAAGTAAATTTTTGCGCTATCAACCAGGTATCATATTTAAAATCCCATGAGAATCCCGCTTTCAAATCCCGCTTTACCCATGAGAAATATGTCCAAGAGAAACAGAACAAATGTTATCATGCATTTCGTGGGACACTGTCCGTCAACGACCACTCCAGATTCCACACACGAACAGCTACCAAATCCATGATTCAACTTTTCCGTGCAACCAGCTGTACAAGGAGATAAATAGGTTGTCTGCTCCAACTCATCGCAAACTGGCTGCAGCAACACATTCAGGATCTATTCCGACATGCAGTTCGCATAGCTGGCTTACCTGATAGGTTGTTGAAAGACAGTCACATTCTGCGGAACAAAAGCTTTCATGTACAAAACCGTCACTTCTATCCGGCAGTCTGATGTTAAGGTTCACCCCTTTTGGGAGGTCGGGTGAACAGTAAAAAAAGAACAACGGAATGAAAGCAACAAGGCAGACCATTCCCATTTGCAGAATCACTTTAGAGAGCCGTAACGGTGACGGTTTATATCGACGGTTTAGCCATCCCCCACAGATGACCCCGAGAGCAGCAGCGGGGACCGCCACACTCCCCGTAAGGGTTCCCGCCAGGGGCTTTGCGAGATTGAATTGGCTCTCCAAATATTTTGGGAGGAACAAACAAAATCCGGACGCGACACCACTTTCAAAAGTAACCGCCAACGTCACGAATAGAAACTGTGGAGTGCGAAGTATCAGTTTGATGTCTTTGTACAGTCCGATCAAACTGGTGTTTTCGGTAACGACGCGACCAGCAGCTGCTTCCGGATTTCTGCCACCAGGCAGGGTTTTCGGAAATAGGCAGATTATCCAGCTAAGCTGAAGTAGTACCAAGCAGAAGAACAAATAACCGCCCCACCACGCACCGCTCCAATTATTTGAACTATATGAAGTCATGTTTTGCATAGATGAAACAATGTCAGCATGACCACCGATATCCACGGTGAGCATCAGGGAACCAAGTAGATAGCCGAACACTGGTCCAAGTGCAGCTCCAGCATAAATAAACGACAAATAAAACGACGAAGCTTCACGGGGCATCACGTGATCATCTATGTACGTTGCACCTGTTCAGCCAACATTTTTGATGCTACCTGTAGAGCACTGAACGGTCAATCTGTTGGCCTACCTTACCGATAGTGGCCACTGGACCCATCCCTGTTCCAATTGTGAATTGCGCAATAACAAACAAAGCGATGTAAAACCCATGCGGTTCGCCTGTTTCTGAGCTGCAAATATCGTTTTCCTGTTTTGAATCATTGCGGGCGGAATCGCAGAACTCCCAAGGGGTGTCGGTGTATCCTCTGTTCACATATCCTTCTCGGAAGTACGCCATTTTGAGGAAATGTGGAACAGTGAAAAGAGCCACGCCGCAGCTCATCAGAAACGCTCCTCCTCCAAGCCATGTTGGAACCCGTTGGCGACCACCGTAGTGACTTACGAATAGAATTGTTAATAAATTTCCAACTGCAAACAATGAGTTGTCATCGACGATTAGTTTCATTCACCTCAGCCGCGTGTGAACTTTGATGAGGATTAGGACGGTGCGAGGTAGCGTGTCAGAAATTGACCACAGATTCGTTCTTCAAATATCAATATGCTCGGTTTCCAAAAACGGGGTAACCAACTTTCACATTGAGCTTAGTCTCCAGAAAAACCTGGTGATCAGCTTCTACAGCGAGTCTGAAAATGACGAACTCCTGGCACGCTACCTCGTACTACTGCAGACGTCTGAGTTATATTATTCTCTGACCTGGTGATACCTTCGTAAGCGCTGGCCATTAATCCACTGGTAATGCTGGCAATATTGAACTGCTTCTCGATGGTCGTCAATACGGCAAAAGTATATCCCGATGTAATCGCAGACTGCAGAAATATTATTAGGCTACAAAGTCCGGTGAAGACTTTGATATTAGCGAATCGCTGGAGGTAAGGGACCCTGTACGAGAAGAATCCACATGAGGTCCCCTCTTCTGCGGATGACTGTGAGTCGGGATCTCCAAGCAGAATGATCTCCAGCTTAGAAGATGACACCTCCTTTGGTTCAAGATTGTGTGAAGATATGGATGCATCGTTTCGGGGACTACTGTTCATCATGAAAAAACATCAGCTGTTTCTGGACATGTACACGCACAAATCATTCTTCTTACTGAACAAAAACACCAACTTATTGCACTTGGGTCATGGCAACATTAAACATAAATAAAAAATTCTGAACACAAAACAAACTTACGAAAAACAACAAACGGGAGTCGAGCGAATCCTGAAGAAGTAGTGAACACACTTCAGTCATCCAAAACTTGATCTGGACCGGCGGCGCATGTTTCTCTCAGAAATGCAATTCGCCTGGTCGTTCCTTTGTCCAGAGTGTTAAGCTTGTTCCGCCAGGTATTGAATGTTTCCTGTGATTGCTGTCTGATCTGTTGGAAGTTTGGGTTCAGCCACGGAATTGCGTTTCTAATAGCCTGTTCTTCTGCGTCGGTCCCAGGGCGGTCAATCCGCAACACGAGGTTTCCGATTTTCACGTCAGGCACATCAAACTGGAAAACTTGATGAGGTCGCAATGGTTTGAAACGTAAAACTCGGCCTGCTTCCTGAATGCGATCCAGGGGCGGAGCAAAGCGTGGGAACAAACAATGCCTGGAACAGAATCACAAATTACCAAACAAGTTGGTTGTCTCAATATTTGACTTTACTTGACGGCATCGGCGGCAACCATTCTCTCATCCAACAACTGGTTTGAATGTCCATACCCGAATTTTCCATACGCAAAAGCTGATTTGATAAGAAGAGTCCCCATAGCTCTCGTTCCCTCATAACCACCATCGATCTGGTTGATTTTAGCCGGACGTGTCAGAAGCAAAATTTCGCTGGCCACCATACTTCTTATGAACTGCAAGAGGGGTTTTTCCACTCGGCCAACAGTAATGTGGCGTTTTGGGTCTTGTTCATCGACGGCAATTAAATAAAAGATTATAGTCTGAGATTCATTTCCCTCGTTTACAGCAATGTCTTCAATGGAAAATGATACGAGATAGTCAAAAATTATTCGATCGTTTTCAACCGGAACATCTATGATCAACTTAGAGAAAAACTGACGGTCTACGAAATCTACGCGAATGTAGTAATCGAGAATGTCTGCTTTCGGGAATATACGTGATATGACTGACGTTGTCAAACTTTTGGCGTGTACGATATGAAGTGTCAGTGTTCCGATGGGGTTTGCCAGGTATTGCTCTTCAGCAGTCGACAGTATGCCATAAAACGGCTCTGTGTCATTGGGACGTACTTCACGGCCGCTTGGTAAAGTACAGACATTATCCTTTGGAAAGTTACAGTTGGAACATGCGACACAGTCAAAGTTACACACAAACACGAAAGCTTACTTCGTCGAGTACTCGCAATTCGTCTGCAAGATCGCGGTCAGGGTTGCCAAAATTTAAGAGCAGGGTATTGTCCATGTATAGAATGCGGGAAATGGTCACGTAAACAGTTTAGATCTCTGAACAGTGGAACAACGTGATAATTTCAAGTTTCTTGGAGACTGAATACGTTTACATTTCTTTTCGTTCGCGTGGCTCGACGTTGGTTGCCCCCACTCAGCGAATTGCAAGTTCCCCACCCCCACCCTCCTACCCCAAGATGGGGTTGGGTGGGAAGGCTGGTACTTTGAATCTTCTTACGCATTTCTTACCGACTTATAAGAGGAGTGTTCACCTTTCTTTTGTTGGCAGGATTAACGGTCATACCTTTTGCAACAACACCTCTAAGGGGAAATTTTCACAGCATGTAATTTTCCAGAAAAACTATTTCAGAACCCAAGAAAAAAAAAACTATTTTTCCTGGAAAAATAACAAAACATTTGATAACGATTTTTTTCACAACGCTAAATATTTTTTCTCTCAGATTGTTTCTCAATCATGTCCAACAGATTGGCAAACCTTAAGGATTAAAACCTTAAAAAAACCTTAAAAAACCTTAAGGCTTTTCTAGAACATTTTATAACGTTTTAATCTTTAATTTAACTAAAAGTGCACCAGGATTCAGGATTGATGGTTACCACAGCCATCTTCGAATGTGCAAAAGATGGGTCGAACTGAAACTCGGAACTTCAAAACTCAATCACGACCTAAATCATTTTCCAACGTTGAAATAAGTTTTGGAATCCTCAGTAGTTATCGCTTTCTATCTTCTCCCAGAAAGGGCGTTTCGATGTTTACGAGGATATTAAATGTATTAGATATCCCACGAGGGTGCAACAGTCCAGTGTTGTCCGTCAGCACAGAACTAGTTGAACCATGGTTTATTCAGTGGAGCTTCTGTATATTTTGGTGTTATCTGCATGACTGCCTCAGCTTTTCTATACAGTTTTGGATTAATCTTGTGATTTTTCGATTCCAGTCTTTCCATAGCACGCTGTGCTTTCGGAAATGGTGATCTGGGCTTTGTATTCTCCCCATATACAATCTCTTGCTTATCGGCTTTCCGTGTGTCCATTTGCCTTGAACGGTCATTCTCATGGGCTTGTTAATATTCACAGAAAAATTGCTTACCCTGCCATATTGACCACTGTAACGGCCGGAACCAAAACGGATTTTGTTCCTGATGGTGGCACGAGAGGATGAGCGAGAGTTTGCTTTCCGTGAAATCCCGGTCGGAATGGATTGCGGCTTGCTTCGACGTACAGTCCACCAAGATCGTCTAGCCTGTGGAATGCTCCCCAGTGCTTGTATGAGCTCTTTAACTATAACGTAAAATTTGAGACAACATACTGTAGAAAGCCAACGTAACAACATTCATACCGGCTTAGGTCTGCCAGGTGGTATGAATGCAGATGCGTGCTCGAAAGCTGGTCTAGGCTTTGTGGGCCTAGCTTCGGCCTCCGTGGGAGGATTGGCGACAAAATACGGATTTGAATCAAAAAATCTCCCGACTCCTTGTCCGGGTGAAAAAGCGGGTCGTTTCATCCTCAAACCCTGTTCCTCTTCTATTAAGCCTTCGATGTTGTCTTTCAGCAGCGGGGAACCGTCGTAGGGATCAGGCATGTGCACGGGAAATTTGCTGAATGTGTATCCATTCCAGCTAGAAAAGAGAAAACCGATGAAAAATGACCCCATGCATACCAAAATAAATCTTGTTCGCTTCGGGCCCAAAGGGTGGAAAACCCGATGTAGAGCTTAATAAATATGAATTTTGCTTGCGTATGCCAAATACACCAGGTAGATGATGTAGTCATCTTGAGCAGCGATGAGTTTCACAGTTTAAAACATAGTTAACGATAGGCTGTTTACCAAAAGATACCCGAAGGTGCCTTTCTTTGGGGCCACTGCTACAAAGTCCGGCAAGTATGGTGGCTTCGGAGGTCTCGGTTTCAAAGAAAAGCTGAAAGCGCTGACGCGACCGGCGAATGTGTCATAAAATGTGTTGAAGCCATTGTGGTCAATTTTTCCTCTAGGAGGGTCCCATTTGCCACCCAGATCCAGCTTCCTTGCCGCCACTTGTGCGACATGACGTGCTCTAACTGGGTCAGTAGTTCCATCTCCCTCAAAAATTCGTCGTTCCACTTTGTCGAAGTAACAATCTCGCTTGGCAGCTTTTGTCTTCGGACCACGTCCTAGCATTTGTTTTCCTTTTTTCGTCTCTGGTCGAAATTCACCGGCCGTTTCTTGTTCAATGAATGGAATCTGACCGCGAAGGTATCCCATTTCCAAAAACAACCCGAACTTCTCCATATCAGTTCGTTTCGTCGGATCATATGGTGCTTTAATATCCGGTATCCTCATTCTCGAAGGCATGACTGATCAAGGATTCCAATATAAGCACTCACTGAATGGAAGAAGTGGTTCAATTTATTACACAAATGTAGTCTAGAAAGTATGACCCCTCAATGTCGATGATCGTGGCAACCTTGGACAATCACGACGAATGCAGCCATGTGTTTATCAAATGTACGAAAATATACAGATATCATCGCATTAAAATTGCGGCTTTGAGACACTACATATACCGAGGGTCTGTTCATGCCCTGTACATGTTACTTGAGTGAGTGTGGCTCTAGATATGCCGATCTGGACAGGGAATGTCACGAGTTGTGTATCAGTATCTGAGTGACACCATAGTCATCCTCAGAATTTCACATCGGTCGCATCAACGCTGAAGCCATAAACTCCTTCAGTACTGCTGTAGTGAGGGTGCGGTACGCAGCACGTTCGCTCCGGTCACCCGATGAACTGGTACAGCGGGTATTTGCCTGTGAGCCATCAACAAAAGAGCAAACGAATAGCCGAAACCGCAAATGGATAAGTGGAGGATTATATTGTTTGCGGATTGGATTATATTGTTTGCGCAACCCGTGGATTCAAGTCCCCCCCCCCCC
Organism: Isohypsibius dastychi; assembly: GCA_034696485.1. NCBI lineage: Eukaryota > Metazoa > Tardigrada > Eutardigrada > Parachela > Isohypsibiidae > Isohypsibius > Isohypsibius dastychi. Next base: position 25,205 of record JAQIWT010000018.1, on the reverse strand, counting down.
CGCTTCCAGCATTCAACAGTTGTACTGATCGTACAACACCAAACCACGAACGACATTATGTTGGGTAGAAGGGCTATACGTCACGGTGTTCGGAGTTAGCCAGACCACTCAAATACGATTCCGGTTGCCTGTCAGATGACTTCACGTGGAACTTTAGGTTTCACTACCATGGTAGAGGGTTTCGTACAGTCCACGGGAGTGTTGTTCAGAACTTACCCTGAACTCAACAGGCACAGCTGACCCAGCGTCCAACAGCTGATACAGCGTCCAGCCATCGCCAGCTGCCAACATACCACTTCCTAAAGAAAAGGCCAATGCTTGTTCACTAAGATTCACGTGTTCATTTCAAACTCAATCGGAAAACCATCACCAGTGTAATTTTTATCACAACTATCTATCACAATAGAAGCAATACCCACAGATTGCCAGAACATTACGTGCCACAGAAAAAACTAAAACGATTCCTCGGCAGCCTCAGTGATATGCCGCTTGCAACTCAGCTGAAGAATAAAGAGTTGTCAAGTTTGAGGTATCCATTGACTTAACAGTGATAAAATCATAACACTCATTGTGGCAATAAATTTTCTATAAGACGTACGATGAAAAATATCCAGGAAATTTTCAACAATTCCATGTGGATCCACCGAAGCTTGAAAAGATTGAACAATTGGTTCGAAAAGGTCATAATGGTTGCGCAAACTCGAGCATTTCCATGAAGAGCTTCTGCATCCCAATCTTTCCCTCGTTCTTAATCATAGAAAAGAATTGCTTGGCCAACATATCGAGCTGGCGAACATGTGGTAACAGCAGCATCAGGTGACATGACCGGACTCCACCATTTAAGTATTGATGCAACGATTGGACGATGTTCTCCCGCAAACTGTTCCTTGCAGACACGCTCTCCAGAGTGCATCCACCATTTAGAAGGATAATACATTTCAACAGAACAAACTCCTCTCTTGTGATCCTCACTTCTGTTAGCGTCTCGATTAAGCGGCAAGCCCTCGAATGTACATCAATTATCCGAGCCTCATTCGCCATGGTCTCAGTTAGAGAAAAGTCTTTGGTAAACAGTAGGACTCGCTGATGCGCGTCAACTGATCGGACACATAGACTGAACAGTAATATTTCGCACCATGTAGTCTGGAGCAAGTGCATTTGGTCATTCAGTGGTAGTTCTGGAAAACCGGGAATCTGTTTAGCCCAGCCGATGATACCAATCAGGTCACGATCCGCTAGGTCACAAAGAACTGCTTGCAATTTATCGGTGGTATCTGGCTGGTCGGCTACGTTAGCGAGCTGTTGCTCTGGTTCACACGCAATCAATGTCGACAACAACTGGTTGAGCTCACTCGAGGAACCTGATTTCCTGTAACCCGTTTGGTTAGGCACGGACATATATGCGCCTCCATTGTTCGTTCTTCTATACTTTTGCCGACCACCGCGGACTCGATCTAGGCGTACACCTTCTTTTAACATTCCAACATCAATACATTTCTTGTAACGACAGGCTTGGCAAGCTTTCCGCCTCCTCTTGTCAATCACGCAAGCCCCATTGGCGGGGCAGGCATACTCAATGTTCCCCTGAATCGTCCGTTTGAAGAAAGCTTTGCATGCTTCACAAGAACTGACGCCTGTAAGAAAGCAAAGATTTCATTGCAAAACTAAACGAATGGCAAGTTTTTCTATCAAGGTACCCACCATAGTGATAGCCACTCGAGGCATCATCGCACACGAGACATGTTTTAAGTCGGTTAGCATCGTTGCTGAAATCGTCGCATCTCACACTCTCAGGTGCCTCAGAGTTGCTTTCGTTATCATCAAGTATGCCATAGGCTCCGTGACTAGTTTCATCAAGATCGGCGTCGCTTAAAGTTCGTTTGTTGTTCGCCCAAGAAGAGGTGGATGGTGTGCAGAAAGGGTAGGCTCCATTGGGAATATTACTGATCCCTAACAAGCCATCGCTTTCTTCGACCATCGAAGTTCGTGATCCATGATAACTGATAAATTCAGCTGTGGAAGAGCTTTGGAAACACAGAATCAAAAAGTTTCATGCCAGGTAGCTGCTATCTTCTACCTCTTCAGCTCATACGTCAATCCAGTCACTTCGACATTTGAGGCTTCTCTCGTCGTTTCAGCCGAGGAAGGATTCAGTATCGAATTTATGTTTTCTGCACATTGAAGCTCGGTGAGACTGCACTGCGTTTCAAGTCCGATGCTGGTGCATTCTAGGACGGGCAGATCTGAGCTGGCTGAAGTCGACAGTTGGTTCATGGGAAGTGAATCCGATTCCTTAATGAAAAGCGAGTCCACGTTAAATATTCTTGTGGACTCCCCAGCGTTTACGGGATTTGGCAAACAGCAGTGTTTAACTTTGTTACGGGTACCAAGCAGTCTCAGCTGATCAGTTAGGCTTTGTGCTGGACCATGGATTTGGAGGGGTAAAATGAAAGTATATAGTGGCAGTTGCAAGGTAACCTTGACAAAATAACTTGAAAAATGTATTACTTTGTGAGTTTTTTGACAATTTCTTTGGTTTATTGTGACTGTACTGGTGTATTGTGAGAGACTTACGCTCAGTAACAAGTGACCTTTTCTGACGGGTGTGTCCCAAAAGCTAGCTGACACGACAACTTGGATCTGCCGTCGCCATCCAGTTGTCTGCAGCGCCCGACATCCGATCTGAAAGCTGCACGAAAAGTTCAAAACACGACAAGAAGAACTTTCTGAAGAACATTTTATGGGTGCGATCATTCCAGTGTCAAGGATGCTATGAAGTCTGCAAGCCACTGGAAGCACTTCTGTCGTAATTTAGGTTGTTTGAAAAGACACAACTGATTCACAATCAAACGTCATATGTTGGTTCTACGTTATCAACATCTATCAGCGCCAATGGCCATGGATATCTTTACTGTAGTGGATGCTCCAGGGATACGCTATTCTAACACGAACGAAAAAAAGCTGGGCCTCAACTGGTCTTACTTAACTGCTAGATTGAAGGCTCCTACATACACTCCGTAATTATTCAACTGGAAAACTGCAGTCAGCTCTTGATTGAAGCTGGCTGCCGCTAATTGTTTTTTTTACATGGCCGAGTTGTCACGTGTACAATATTAAGGTCGCGCGCACAAGGCGCTGGACCTAGTGGGCACTCGGAAATTGCCTTTCATGGGAACAAACAATCAACGGCTGTTTGCCCCTATCAAGGGCCTATTGCAGTTTTCCAGTTAATAAATTAACGGAGTGGATAATGTCGATTGCTGGTCCACTCGAATTATTAGCAGATTATCATCTCTGTATGTTGCCTGATTTGTTATATTGTGGTGAATCCGAGTGGGCGAGTACCATTGCTCGCCTCGACAGCGGTCTACCAGCTTTCAGCCCCTTTTAATCTCCCAAACCATATATTCGTCAGTCGCTCTGGTGACAGGGATCAGAGATAAAAGGAGGGGTTTGGCCGACCAAGGGCGAAGACTGATATGTGAACGATCTTTATGAACAAAACCTGCACCTGGACTTCCTAAAAATTCGCTGGAAAGCTAAAGTACTTTTTGAGATCTTGCCTACTCTGTGAAATCGTATTATCATTTGATCTTCATCAATTACTTGCAATGATGTCGACACCCAGACTCGGTTACACTGATTTCCTTGAGTAATTCATAATCGAAATTCTTGCATTTCCGAGGAGCGATATTTTTTAAATTGGATCGGAGAAAATTTCAATTCAGGGATGCATCAAAGTCCTGGTTTGCAATTGAACCGTTGTGTTCTTGTGATTTCTCAATACAGCCAATTTCAAAAATAGCTGCGATTCGACACATATAGTGTGATGCGGCGCGATTGATTGAACTAATCCCTGGATTGATCGATTCAGTTCATTGGTAGGTTGCTCATTTAGTCCGTACCAGGCGCGCGAGGCGATTTGAACGTTATCATACTCCGTCCTCTCGTGTAATTGGGCACCCTTTTCGCTGTATCGATCGGCTCACCACAAACACAATGCGTGAGCCCCGGGTGTACCCTCCGGCTGCTCACTTGGTGAGCCGATCGATACAGCGAAAAGGGTGCCCAATTACACGAGAGGACGGAGTACTTATTCCTCGCTCGTAACTGGTACAATCAAACCTTATTTAGCTGGCGAGCACAGTGACAAGGCAGTGTAAATTTACGGAACATACAAGTACGCTACGCTCTTTTTTCGATACACTTCAATTTTGAAAATGTTGGTTCGTTACCCCGCACGGGTCAAAAGTCTGTCCGTTGACCTCGAGAACAAAGTGAGAAATTCGAACATTTGAAAATATCGATGCCTGTTTGGCTTAGGGTCGGCCGTTTATGGATCACCCAGGGATGGAGGACCTTTGAACGGCCAATTAAAATGACCAAAGTGCATTTTTGGGCGGGGACAAAAAGTAAATCGTGATCGTGAAGATCGTCAGTATCTCCTAACATCTTCATCTATCGTGCAATGCATTTGCAATGGTTTTCTGAGCATGGTTCCGCGATCTGCGGTCTGACTTACAGAAAAGAGAATTAGAAAAAGCTATGTGCTCATCCGGAACTATTTTATCTGAAACCATGCAGAGCTCTTCTGATAGTCTACAAAATAATAATCGAATCAGTACCGCATTGTCACCATTAGAAGCTTGTGTAGTTATCGCGCGAACTTCACCCAACGAATTGGATTTGAACGTCAGAACGAAATGATGTACGGTAGCCTGGATAGACACAGAATTTCACTATGACATGCAGTACTATTTAAGACGTCTTTTTCATAACTCTTTTAAATTTGCCGAGATCTTCTTTTGTTAGGGTTGAAATGACTTCTGGGCCATCAGCCATTCAAACCGACAACAGCACTCACTCTGTAAGGGTCCTGCCCTGTGTATGATTCTCTTCAGGCAAACGGCCGAAACTCAGGTGCGTTTCTAAACTAAGATTTCGATGGGTTCACATCGAGAGAATAAGTCAACCATCGGAAAAGATACTCGGGCATAAATCGCAATTCAGCGCTGTTTGGGCTCCGGTCGTTCTTCATAGAATGCCTTTTTTGTGCAAAAGCCAAGGACACCTTCAATTACTTGCTGAACGGTCATTTCTTTAGGAAGGGTCATATTGTCATTGTAGGAATCTCGTTCAGCACCCACTGTCTCCCAGTCTCCAAGGGGAGGTCGTAGATTCATTAGAACTCCCAGTGTGCGTGCCGCCTCGTCCTCCGTCATGCTTTCTCCAATCCCCTTTAAAATCTGCACCAGCTGGACTGGCCTGATGGTCGTCCGTAATTCTTCAAAACCAAACTTGGCGAATGCTTTGATGATTTCCGGATACTGTATTCCCCACATGGGTCGATGATTCACAAACGCTGAAACAGTTCATATAACAAATAACATCCCACGAGGTTTTTGCTCAGTACTTTTTAGGGCTGTGGCGACGTCGACTTCATCCACTAGAGTGCCCTTCTCAGCATACTCGCTGTATTTGATTTCGGTCAGAATGTCCGTTTTTTCTTTTTCGGATGGGTAATAACTAAGTGCACAGAAAAGATTGGGAAGTTCCTTGAGTGGCAGTCGATCACGGACGATTCGGGCTTCTCTGGTTTCGAATCCCTGTCTGTTCATGGCAACATTCATGAAAATGTGAAGTCCAAATTTAAGGAATTAAAAACTCACGCTTTAAGCTGCAGATAGCAAAAAATTTGCTCCAGGTCACGATAGGTTTTCCCGTCGACTCCGCCTTCCAAAAGATCGAAGAATGGAATCAGACTGTCTTTCGTACCCTCCATACTAGACTCCAATATCCTGAAACAATTTTGCCGTCATGCTGCGTTGCGTCAACTGATTTGATGCTCACTCTGGATGTATAGACCACATGTGTACACATCCTTCTGGACCTCCCGCGGTGAATGCAAACCTACCATTTGCACTCGGTTTCATGCATGTTACCTGTGAAGCTCGGAATATCTGATCAAGAAGCTATTCAGGGAGAGTAGATTCCTCACTCCAAGTGGGTGGACCCTGCGAGAGCAGTACCGATATGGATTTCCATCAAGTGGTAATGCCATTAGGCCGATGGAATCAGAGTTTCTCCACAGCATATATCTGGGTTCTTTCGCGTTAGTTGACGGTAATGGAAGCATACTGAAACGTCAAACTGGTTTTAGGTCGATTAGTTACATCTTATGCCGACTTTTCAAACCCCATCACAGGTGATCCTTGAAGCGGGCCATTCAGCGTTTTTCGACAGGTTTTAGTCGTGACGTTCCACAACTTGAGTTTGTACTATAAGAAGAAAGGTTCAATTTGGGACAACAAGCAGAGCTCGTAACACAGTCACACATCTCCCTCACTTAAATCTTCGATGAGGCTGTTTGATCGAAGAATATGGTATGTACCTTATTATTCGCAGTTACAAGAAAACTCTCCGCAGTGCTGGGTGGATAGAAAGCAAAGGAAAATGTTTGTGCTTCTTGGTCACATAGTTCACGATAACTGATGAAGAGGTCACCCTGCCCTGACGTTTCGAGATCGTATTCCACCTACAAATAAACAAGTAAGTGGTGTGAAGACTGATGGCTGGAGTTGCTGCGAACAGGTAAATACAAGGCAACTGTCGAGACCCAGGCTGAATAAACGCTCTTTTTCTCCTTCATATTGTTTCACAAAAAGCAGACTGAGAACAGGTCCATTATGGGACTGATGGCAGCCAACAAAGTGCCAAGTTGGTGACCATTTGCTGATATCGTTCCTGTATAAGCAAACAACACCCTCATCGTCCTGCGAAGCAGAAGAAATCAAGTCAGCCGCGTTGAACGAAATGTGGAACTGAGTAGAGTTCCTTCAGATTTGTAGACAGCGCTTACGGCAGTGGCCATCAAGTAAGCGTCGTTTGAGAATTCAACAGCGACAATTTTCCCAATTGAATCACAAAATTGCGCATGTGGTTCATCGCTCAAGTCGACGGCTTTTAATATCCGTGTTTCCCCAGACGCAAAACCGCAACCTGGGTAAAACAGCATTCAGCAACGTCGACCTCAAAGTTTTCGTTCAAACCTAAATACACTCCGGTCGGGTCAAAAGCGAGGGCGGTTACATCTTTGTAAGTTCCATCTCCGCCACCATTTTTGTTGAGCTGACGTTGAACGACAATTGACTTATGTTTGTAGTCATATATGCGGACCAATCCGCATGATGAACCCACTGACACACGATGAGCATTCGGATGTGTAGCACAGCTTATTATGGCATCCCGAGCTTCTTCTCGTACGACTTGGCACTTGTATTGGTCGTCACCGGACGTTCGGACATTGGCAATGTATCCCAAGTCAGTGCCGATGAGAAAATCGCAGACAAAAAGTGACTTATTATGAAACTTTGTGGTCCTGCCGGAAAAAAACAAAATTTGTGTCCGGACCTTGAACCGTCTCACAACGTTCACCCACAGTTCTTTGTGAACTTTCATTTTCGAAAACGAAATTGTCCGAATGGCGCCCATGCTGATATTCTCACATCTGAAATAATTTTAGCATTACGATTTGATTAGTTGTAATACGTGTAACCGGGCTCTTACATGAAAAGCAAGAGCAGGTTGGGATCGAAAAATCGGACAGAACCATGTGAATCTCCCACAGCGACCATACTATAAACGAAACTCGTGATTGAATTCTGCCAACTTTCCAAAAGAACGAACCTATTCAAACATGACAAGGCGGTCACCGATCCATCCTCAATTGCACCATACACTTTCACAATTTCCACGTAATCTTCAAAAAGTAGAACTTTTTTGTAGCTGGTTCTTTTCCGGAATAGAACAAGCAAGCCTTTATCAGTCCCCACCACGAGGTGTGTTGAGGCAGGAATGAATACTGCTCGTGTAATGTCACCAATGTTGTCGACTGTTGGCACCTACATGCACCTGTCACGTCTCTTATACGACGATGTCAAAAATTACACTCACCTTTGTAGTATTAGGCATGCAGATTCGCACTTGACTCGTCGTTCGCATCAGATGCTGTAATCATGAGCCATTGATTGAGACAGGGGGTGTGTGTCTGTCTGGTGTCAACGCACGCACCCATTGATATAGTATTAAGCGGTTGTTGCTACAACTCATGATAATATCCTGTTCCATTGTGTTGAAACTCAGTTGAGACTGAAGAGTTTCGGTCTCCGGCAGTAGGAAACAAACTACAGGAGCGTCTTCGCCGATGACATTCTTGTGGTCGACTAACCATTCAAACAAGGTCAACACCTGAGGAATTCAAAATTCCAATACACATCAACATGAAGCTAGAAATTCAGGCCACCTGTCGTTCGCCAGTTGAAAGCATGGCGAGAAATCTCATGTTGGGTGAAAAAGCCATTGAGATGAGTCCATAAGCGTCTTTGCCGTTTGGGGTGGAGTACACTCGCATCGGTATTCTAAATGAAGGATTATTTAAATTCTTGGAACATGTTCGATGCAGATCGTTAACTTACGCATCTTGCTGCAAATCCCACACGATTGCCGAATAGCCAGGTCCCATATCACCAGCAGCCAGCCAACGGCCATTTTTCGTTGCAGCAATGCAGGTTATCTGACGATCCTGCAACAGAATCGGATTGATAAAGCTGGACATGGAACACTCAGACACGCGTACCAGACCTTCCAGCAAAATCTGCGACGGTTCAATGGACATTCCATCTTGCTCATAGGAGTTGACGACAGCGGCAAAACCAGAAGCATAGAATATTGATTTTTGATTATCCGTGCACAAGTTGACGAATGGGACATGGCGGTTGCTTCCAAATGTCCATTCTAGTTTCTGTGAACAGTTCAAACGTGTTCCTTGTCATAGCCTTTCAAAATTAGATTTGAGCGTACGAATGAAAGGAGTGTCGGCTGAGTCATCTTAAATTCTTTCCGAAAAGTGATGAGTTCTGGGTCCATTGCCTCACTTTCTGAACCAAGCTCGCCCAACATTGTCTTTACGATATCTGCCGGAACAGGACGAATCGGTGGTACTGGAGGAAAACTCTCCATAGAATTTGCCATGACCAGCGCAGCTTCCTTGTATTGTGCGCCGTAATAAGGAACGGGGTCACAAGGCACACAACTCTGCGGTAATGCGGGTGATCCGATTGCATCACCAAGCACAACTTGGCTGGCTGAATCGGATGACGATCCCTGTGCATCATCGGAATCGGGAGTTAGACGCTGTAGTTGGGCATCACTGGGAGCAGCCGTTGTATGAGGTAAGGTTGTAAGAAAAACTTTCGGATCAGAAACAGCGGGGACTGGAAGAACGAAGTTCGGAATATCAGGCTGGGATGGATTGGAAATCGGAGATGACGATGAAGAGGTTGGAGATGCATTTAACCGATTGGCCAAACCCGTAATCAACAAGCTTGCCGACCCAGATGGTACCACTGATAATGACGTACTTTTACTCATATCTTGCTGTAAAGGTTGGGAGAATCTTCGATTGCGTCCGCGAGTAGCTAGTTAATAGGCGATGGAACCAGTTAATAGAGGAAGATCTAGGTTTTTAACGTTTTATGGCGCAGGTCGATCGACTAGGCAACAAACAGATTGTATTGTTACGGGATTCCTGTACAATTTGAGAAGTATGGAGGTATCGAGCACGCAAGAAGAAATGATGTTTAGCCGTGTCGCGAATGAATCAAGCAATAAGCAAACCACTGATTTGCAATTTCGTCGAAATCTTAAATCAAATGCGAACAAGCCAGGACATCTATGATATAACTCTTTGCGTTAATGGAACAGAGATTCGTGGCAACCGCCTTCTACTGTCAGTAATCGGCACCACCTTTCGGGAAATGTTTGAGAGTCACCCAGTACAGACACGTTTTACCCTGAAGAATGTAGATTCGGAAGTTGTCAGTATGATCGTGGAGTGTTCTTTCAAGTTCAGCTATCAGCCATGTTGTATATCTGAGGCCAATTTATACCATTTCATTCAAACTGGAATTCATCTGGGCTGCGTTGGGGTACTTGAGGAATGCTGTCGCTACATCGAACGAAATACTAGATGTGGATCATGCATGAAATACCAGCAAATTCTTTGGCAGATTCTACGTAACACAACTTGTCTCACGCCTTGCGATCAAAGTCTTCTTGGTGTTGTTATTAAATACGTCACATTCTTCATCGCAAAGAATTTCTCCGGTGTTTGCTGCAGCGAGGGATTCCGGGCTGCTGATGTTGATGCACTTCTCAGCCTGCTCGTACTGGACGATCTGAACGTGCACTCAGAAGATATTGTGCTTGCTTCTGTAAGGGCATGGTATCTTGCCGACCCCGCCAATCGAAGTTGCTCCTACCCATCCCTGCTGAAACACATAAGGTGGCCATTGTTATCGCGCGCGTGTCTGGAATCAGCATCAAATGACGATGATATCTGGTCGTGCTGTGAAGTTCAGGAACTCATAAGGAAAAGTTTTCTGTATCAGTTACGAGACGTTGATAGACGTGGTTGTATCAATTTTGGCCATCCTTCTTATCTGACACTGAGAAGAGGCATGTTGGCAAAGGAAGTGTGCTGAGTAGAAGGTGTATTGTAAAAACTGATCAAAACTTGTTGAGTAACCGTAACAATAACCGTAATAAAACCTGTATAGGTATTTAAACTAGAGTTATCAGATTTCAAAACAAACTAAACTCATATTGAGGTTAACGTGCACGCGCTGCAGAATGGTGCGAGTCTCTAATCCTTCGAGCGTTGACCCTCAGCTTTGTTTATTTTGGCGGAGCAATGTTTCAAAATCTCACGAGAAGAGCTTTATTGGCTCCATTTGAATCAAAATCAACACAGGCAGGAAGAATAAAAGTCATTGATAACAATTCTACGAAAGATCCTGATAAAGTCAGTATGTAAAAGAGCAAAAATAATGAAACAACAACAAAAAATCGATTTGGACGAGAACCATTATTTATTAAACAAAAGATTCCAAGTGTACATCCACCATTCACTAAAGGTGCCACCACAACTCGTCCAAAAGGTATCATATGGACGAGACCTCAGACCTCGATCTGGTCTTACTAACGTGACTGAAGAATCGAGCATTTCGCGTCTCCAGTCTTTTCCATGGATATGGAAGGGTATGAATTGTGTGAACGATGCAGGCAGAAAAGGGGCTAGATACATCAGCACAAAAAGAACTGCCATCCCCACCACGAAGCCCACAGCAAACAATGACTGTGTTCGAAACGCACTACAAAAAAGTGATGAATTAAGACAAAAAGACCCTCTGATATTCAATATACTACTACTTTACTTTGGAAAAATGGATGTCAAAGAAGTTGTTGCACATGCTGGCTGCACATCGACATCACTTTTCGACCCGTAGCCAGTACCCGAACCGCTACCATATCCCGTGCCACTTGTTCCCGTTGATCCACTATCGTAACCCGAACCACTCTGATATCCTGAACCAGACCCAGTCCCGTATCCAGTTTTAGAACTCCCATATCCAGTCCCAGAGCCGCTGCCACTTCCAGAATCGGTTCTAGACCCGGAACTGGTTCCGTAACCGGTATCCGTCGCTGAACCTGAACCACTCCCATAACCGGTTCCCGAGGCGGTGCCACTACCACTGCCATACCCTGTTCCAGAACTATTTCCATCTCCAGTTCCAGACCCACTACCGGACCCACTGCCTGATCCTGAACCACTTCCATAACCAGATGTACTCGAGCCCGTCGACCTTGAGCCCGATCCAGAAGGGTAACTGGTTGCCGTAGATCGCGAACGTGTTCCGGAGCTCGAATCTGACGTGTCAGTTTGACTGCTACTTGATCTTGTACTTGTGGAGCCTGAGCCAGAACCCGACCCAGAATCAGTTGTTCGAGTTCCTGATGATCCGGAACCGGTAGTTGTTGTTCGACTCCCCGATGATCCAGAACCAGTAGTTGTTGTTCGAGTTCCCGATGATCCAGAGCCGGAGGCTGTTGTGCCAGTTGCGGATGACCCCGATCCTGAGCTCGGCCCTGATATAGATGATTTTGAGGATCGACTTCCGTCCGAGGTAGAAAATCCAGTCGATGTTGTGGAGTTGCTTTTTGAGGGACGTCGTCGTGACTTGCTCATAACACGCTCAAGCTGTTCCTTGGCCCAGTCGAACTGCAAAGCAACTGTGGTGATGTCTTCTCAACCAAAGTTCATGATTATTTTAACGTGGACCACATCACAAAGTCAACCAGTGTAGGACTTGATAAATCTACCAAATCGTGTAAAACAGAGATTGAGGTTACGAAATTCACTTCTTATTGCTCCCTAGAGCTCCATGTGTTTTGCACGGATGGGAGGTGTAAGACAAATTCCTGCTATCACATAACTTGCAAACTTGGATTCTCACCTGGAGCTCAAGATATCTATCGATCTCTTCGAGATTGTTTCTGAAAGCCTCTTCGATGAGTTCCGGAGTAGCACAGTCAAGTTCGATTTTATCCCACAAATACTCGGCAAGATACTTGAAGCGCTGGTCAATGTCACGAAGCAAACGATCACAGCAGTTGCCGAGCATGTACTCATATTCTTGCCAGCTCCTGAGTAAAATCGTTCAAGTTTTCAGCATTCAGAGAAAAGAGTCAAGATCAAACATACTGAGGTTGATCTTTCGGATCACTAAACTCACGTCGAGCCTTATCAAAGTCTCGGATAAAATAACCGCTTCCTTCTTCATAATCAGATGGAACACCAGCAGAGCTATCGGACATCCTTCAACTAAAAGTGAACCGCGGTGACCCGGGAGATTTGGGAACGTTATTTAAGCTCATCTAGGATAACTTAGAGCAAGATTTCTGAAAACTGTAAACACACCATGCAGCGTCATAGATCAAAACCGATCAGTTCGGATACGAATTGCATTGCATCGTCGTCAAGGTGAAGAGAAGACAAGGCTCCGCTTCCACTTCAGAAAAGAAAGTGCGATGGATGGGTGGGTTGCAGAAAGATAACCAGTGGCATTGTTTTATTTTGATTTCAACCCATGCGGGCGCCGGTTTCGTTTGTTAACTGGTTCTATCTTTGGCGCCAATGGAGTTGAAGCGGATGACGACTCGAGTTCTGTTGTGACTGCTTTGCTGGCCAGTTGAACCTTTTTGATAGTGTCGATCAGCTCTTTTATTGACTTCTCCGTTATATCACTCGATGTCTTGGGATCTCTCGCACTGCCGATTTTTCCAGCGCTTTTAGGATGTCCTGCTCGATGAATTATCTTAGCAATGGCTTTTGCTTTTTTCTCTACCGCTTCGTCTTTGAACAGCTTTCTTGGGGATCTCTTTGACTCGGTCCAGCTGCCATGTGGACCAAGAGCGCTCCCACGTTTTTTGCCTGCTGTTTCGCTGCCGCTACTTGGGTCAAGCTCTCCGTTCTCATCTTCGATCGAGATTATTGGGGCGTCAGGAGAACGGGAGTGAGAGGAGGGGTGTTCGAGTAAGTGCTCTTGAATGGCGTCATACTTGTCATCTAAAAGAGCAAGGTGTTTATATGGCGCGTGCCTAAAATGTATTTGACAAAACTGGATCCGTTCACTTAGTAACGTCCTCTTCATCTATCACGTTACGAAATATTCGGGAATGACCCCGGCGAAACTAACCTGGCTCGATACCTCAGAACATGTTTTTCAAAATGCGGCAGCTCGATTTTCGTAATGTATTTGCTCAATAGATTAATTATATTACCCATACCTGGGTCAGTTTCGGACAGTTTTGGCGGTCCAACGTATTGAAACATGTCGGTTCGCGTTGCCGCAAATTCATCGAACGACATCAATGTTCGATCACGCTGAACTCGTTTCACTTTTGCCGGTAGCTCAACTTTGAACACCTTGTCGAAAACTCCATGTGGTGGGGCTTCGTCGACGTGTCTTCCAGAAAGCGGTTCAACTTGAAACATGGTCGCAACCCTGAAAACAACCCATGAACCGAAGTTCAATTCAGTGTTAATTCACCCTTACAAATTGAATTCTTTGTGTGCTCTCCTGTGGAATTTTTCAGTTGGAAATTCTTCTTGCAGCATCTTCAGCGGGTCAGCTGGTCTTTCAAGGTCGGCAAAAAGTTCATGTGCGTCCACAGGGTAATATTTAATATCCTTGATGGCCAACCGCTTCACTCCTTTTTCTGTGGCGAGGCTAATTTTCATATTCTGTAGCCAGGCATACACCTCCGCACACTGTTTCAGATAGTTCAGAAGAAACTTCTGTGCATTTTCTAAGCCACCTGGACGCTGAGCTAATCTTTTAAAATTCACGGGGTCCAGCAAGGTTTGCACCTGATCCATTCTAGCCAAGTCGGCTTTGCCCTCGACATGCAACATGTCAGTCTTCTGATCCATGAGCTCCATGGCGTCTGGGTGGCCCGCCTGCACAGGCAGGTTTGGTTCTGGCTCAGGGGGTTTATACTCTTTCATTCCAAGTTTGGTCCATAAAATGTTTTTCATTTGGTGCAACTGGGATCGAACTCCAAGAGCAACTGTTCCCGTTCTTTTTGTGATCTGACAGGATGACAAAAACATACTCAGCTGCAAAACGATAACGTCCGATCTAAGACTCTGAAATGCTTTTACCGCTTGCTGTACGGCCGACGTTTGATGAATAAGCTCTGTCACATTCTTGTCCAAAATGGTAGCATGGTGTGTTTGAGTTCTGTTTTTCCGTATCTGGAAGAACAAGGACCTCGAAAATGCTTCTTTCATTTATTAATTTTAGACACACCGCTCGGCAAAGATATTTCAAATGGTACATGAGCGCGACTTTCTTACGATGCACTCTTGTCAACATCTCAACCAGATGTAATTCATCATCCTGCAACTGCTTTATCGCTATTTTACGACGTGCAGAAAATGGCGAGAAGAATGTTCAGGACCAGGAACTGACAGTGTTTTTACCTTGGTGCATCTTGCGGCCTTCTTTTTTCTCGTACGCTTCATGAAACTGCTCTTTCAGTTTTTGCCAGGCTAAAAACGTCTCACTTTCTTGAAATTTGTGATTTTCTTTTTCGAGGTGTTTATGTTTCATTGCGGTCGTGAGTTTCTGCGATTGTGAATCGGTGTGAGGATTCCCAGATTTATGCGCAGCTGTGATTTTGATATCGTCATGTCCAGCTCGCGCAGCGTTGATAGAATCACTCGGATCTGATGGTAAAGTAACCTTCGTATCAGCTGGTGCGGCTGATTTTTTTTTCTCGTCATGCAGTGATTCTTCTGTAGGCTTAGTATTTGCATGCTCAATATCTGCTACAATATCCTCGTCTTCAAAGAATCCAGGAAGCTGTCTTTTTGGGGGGACTTCGACAACGGGGGCTGGTGAAAGCTTCAGAATTCCTGATTTGGCTGAGTCATGATGACGCATGCTGTGAGTGCTTGCCTGCAGGTGTTGTGGCTTGCTCAGTTTGATCTTTGATGCCATGTTATCCAAATGCAGCAATTTTTGTGCGTTACCAGCTTCCAAGAGTTTAAGAATGATTTATCCGTTTCAACATGTGTGATAGAAGTGGAACCAAGTAAGACGATGGCTTGCGTGTTGTTAGGCACAAGAGTGTTTGGTATCGGTCAACAAGCTGCTGGAAACGTCACTGATGATTCTTGATGCTCTAGGGTCGGGGGGAGGGGGGAGGGGCGAGGGGAATGAATTTAGCAGACTTCCGCCCGACTGGAGGATGCAATAAAAAGTGTTCAGAACGAATGAGCGGAGACTGCCCTCGCTTCGACAGCGGGCTCTGTTGCATCACCATACTCGGGCGAAGGTTTGATAATTCCATTTTCCTCTGACCCACCACCTCCTGGGTGGACTCAAAAAATCTCTGACATCGGCGTGAAATCCTCAAGAACCAGAGGATCCCAATGTAACATTTATATGACAGAAATTCTCTCTCTTGAAAAGGTCCCACCTTTTGCTCTTTAACGGTTTCGCCGGACATGTTTGGGAAGAATGTCTCTAGAAGCGAAACGTTGCGCAGACTTCAAAATTGGGCTCTACACAAAGTTGAACTTTTCGGCCTCGGAAGAAACTTCTTTATGAAGAACAAATTTATGCCGGATCCCAATTTCAATCCAAGCTTTTGACAAAGCAATCATATTAGAAAAAAAGACAGGGTTGACACAAGAAAAAAATTGAATACCGCCACCCAGCCCTGCTGCTTCTTCGAGCCACTAAGCTCAACCTAACGTGACATCACTTTTCGCGGTCAGATTCCTCGATGGTCGCCATGATATCGTGTGGACGAGGTGCTGATGTGCGATCAGCTTTAGGAGAATCTTCAGCTGGGTCAACAGAACCAAATATTTGAACAAACGTGTCTCCCCTTCCCGAATCCCCAGACTTCTTGACACTTGATATAGGGGCTGACAATTTCTTCAGTGCAACGGGATTCATGGAAAAAGGGTGAACAGAAGTGCTTCCAAATCCCAGTCTTCGTTTGATTTTGACAAAATGTGGTAAGTTCGCCATTTCTTCTCGCTGTTTGACCTGGTCATCTAGTGAACGTTGATTTGAGATTCTTCATCGGCATTAAATATAATGCGGGTATTACCTAGTTTACTCTTTGCATAACAATAGCTAGCAGCATCCGGTTGTAAACGGTCGAAATCGAGTGGGACGGGATCTGTAAATCGTTTTTGAAGAACGTCAGCCGCCATTTCGTCTGCCGCAGGGTTGATCCACGGAAATTTGACGCATATTGGCTGATCTGGACCGCCAATCATTGCAATCATTTCGTCCAGTTCACGGATTGCTTGTTCAGCCGTTGGCCGACCACCAACTTCCACGACTAAGAGCCTTGCAATGTAATCATGCAGAATCTGAGGATACGGTGAATCTTTCGGTACATAGTGAAGCAGAAAAGACTCTGGGGTCAAATTCAAAATTGCTAATGTGGTGGAAGCTAAAGAATAATCTTTTGGTGGGATCTCAGCCATTCCTATAAACAGCAAATATTCAATTGTTGTTTGTGTTGCACACGAATACTAGCAAATGCTTTTCGCTCAAGAGCTCTGTGATCGGATAATGGAGTCGTCAGACTCAGGATTTGGTCAAAATAACTTTCGATCACCTTCGGTTTTTGGGGTGAAATTTTGATTCAGAATCCAGCCACAAAGATTTTACATTGACTTAAATTTCAGCGCTAGACTGATTGGATGATTTTTTAATTCATTGAATATCTTCTAAAGTGTTTCTGCTGCTGAATTAATCATCTGTCGTTGGTCGTTTCAGTCCCTACCAAACCTGTCATTGTCATCGAGACTGGCACCAGGTCTCTCCTCACTAAAAGACATACACCTATCCACAGAGACCAAAGCACCAGACGCTCGAACCCACATATGCTGAATGGTGTTGCTCTGGATATGCTATTGTCGGTTATTACCTAATGTGAGAAGCGAGCCCCCACGTAAAATCGCAAAAGCTGAGCCTTAAGCAACGTTTACGAGCTGGAAAAATCAAATGAGACCCTTCCCTTACCAAACGGTTGAAATGGAGACCGAAAGAAACACATTGCGTACAGAGTGCATCCCATCGCCCAAATATCAGTCCGCTCATCGATGACAGATTCAGATGTGATATCGAAAGTTTCTGGTGCTCGATAAAAAGGCGATGTTAAGTTTTCACAGATGTCGATAAAGTGTTTGACTTCGTCCTCGTCATCCGTTTCAATAACGGCAGGGGTGCAGGCATCGAGATCTAATATAACAGGCCAATCATCAGGAACTCGAATCATTATTGATCCTGGTCTCAAATCACGATGAGCATCTCCATTGGAATGAGAATGTATTTCGAATACACCGTCGAGGATTTCCCGGAATAGTCTGAGAACTCTTTTCGGGTGCATGTACGCCCCCTTTGAACGACGGTGTTCCAGCTCCGCTGACATGATATGCCCATTGGTGAACGGCAAAACTAAACGGACTTCTGTTTTAGCCCAGTTCTTCCATGTCGGGCAGTTTCCAATACCCGCTTTGTAAACGAAAAGAACGTGTGGGTGATCGTAATTTCTGAGATTGTTGAATTGATCTGCGGCCTTAACTATGTCATAGCAGTGCTCCAATGGGATCCGTTTAACAACGTACACGCGCCCTTCATGCTCACAAACTTCGATGACAGAGCCTTTTCTGTGGCCAATTGTACGGATAACATAGAATTTGTCGCCCTCGATTCTGTAGAAATTTCTCCGACACACAAAATCCCAGAGATCAACCAAGCTGTTCCGTAGAGAAAGCGGACTATATCGGAGACTATCGTCAAACTCGTAGTCGTCTGCTGCGTTGTCTTCAGCCGATACTTCCTTCTCCTGATACTCGTCTTCCTCGGTCCAAACGGCAAGTGAACTGAAATCAGCGCTGTCTAAGACTGTTCCCCTCCTGAGCTTGAAAACTTCTGGAATCGATGACTTTGAACCGTCGTTGGGAGCCAAACTCATTTAACACCGCGCACAAAACGTAGCATTCTACGTTGGTGTCCTGTTCTGAAGACAATTCTGACTGTTTTGAAAAAATGTTAGCAAGGCGATACGTCATGAAAGGTTGATGACTGGGGAAAGCGTTCTCTCAGCAACAGGTATTTCGGCACTTTGATGTATGAAGGAGTAGGGGCTCTTCATAGCAATGGACAAGTAAAGCTAACATTGCACCAACATTTTTTATCTAGCACATGATCCTCGTGGCGAGCTCAGCTGGTCAAGCTACAGTAGTTTGGCCAAATGCCAAGCTGCCTGTAGCGGAACAACCACGAAGTTGTCCCTGAATTGTGTTTTAATAAACGAGCAGTTTTTATACGGTAGCTGATTGGAATACACGAGAATGGGATCAGTCTTTTTGAATTCTCTCGGTATGCATGAACAATATTCATGGCGATCATAACCATCACCCGACAAGTACTCCATCAGCTATAGGCAGGGGTAAAACAAGCAGCTGGTGACGGTGGTCAGAGCAAACGGGAAAAGACAGTGGAAGAAAGTGAACAATAGAGTGCCAGCGCCGGTCGAGTCCAACGAAACGAGAATTAAAGTCCAGATCTAAATTCCCGACGCGAAGAGCCAGACGTGTTTTGTTTCCACAACGTGATGGAGCGAGATCTTCCTCAAAACACGTCCTGTTCTGATGAAAAAACTGACGAATCCTGATAGACTTCAGAAGACGTCAGCATCTTCGAGTTTGCTGCCTTTTTTATGTTGGTTTATATGACTATCGAATGTCGGGGAAAACTGCACTAGTTCGCCAGTCAGATTCACGGAATGCATTGAGCCTCAGTTTTCAGTTCTGGGATGTCTGAAACACGCAGCACGTCAACTAATTAACAATGGTGATCTGCCTGGTATTTCGACAAACAAAGGAGTCCACGTGTTACCAGGACAATCAACCACGCCCTTTTGTCCTATTCATCGTGGCCATAATTAGCCACAGCATTTGTTAACTTACCGTCTGTCTTACAACTACACTGCCGTTTGTGCGTCTCATTTGTAGTACTACTATCATCAACGCTCCATCTCGACACTTTGAGATGGCGTCCAATAAGACCATCCTTCAAACTCACCCTGTTGTTACTCAACTTGAGCACAATTGTAATATCAATGTCAACAAAGCGCCTCATCCAGTTAAAAGAACTGGGATTATTTGTACTGTTGGTAAGATACTTCTAGCTGCAGCACGATGGCTCGTCAATATTTTCCTCTACAACCTGTTGTCATTAAAAGGCCCTGCTTCACGGAAGGTTGAAACTCTCCGAGCTATGATAACCGCTGGCATGACGATTGCGCGACTTAACTTTTCTCACGGAACTCATGAAGTCTGTTGGGTTCATGTATCTTTTGTCCAGTCCAAGGCAGACCTTTGGTAGTTTTTCAGTATCACGCAGAAAGTGTGCGCATTATTCGTGAAGCTGCCGCTGGCTTCCCAGGTTTTCATCTTGGCATAGCGTTAGACACTAAAGGACCAGAGGTTCGAACTGGTATCATTCCGACCGGAGAAGTGCAGTTGAAAAATGGTGGGAAAGTTACTGTGACGGTCAATGACGAGTTCAAAGAACAAGGGACTGCCGAGAAAATTTACTTGGACTACAAAAACCTTCCAAAAGTTTGCCAGCCAGGACAGAATATCTTCATCGATGATGGTCTCATCCAGCTTCAAGTCACTGCAATAGGTTGGAACGATAACTTTCGGCAGAGCATCTGTGTACCTAAAGACAGTATTGTTTTCAACATTGTTTATTTCTGTAATCATGTGCATTATTTAATCAGTAAAATGAAAATTTTGCTGAATAGATGGCGAAGAGCTCGAGTGCGATATCGTTTGCGGAGGGCCACTTTCGAGTAAGAAAGGCTGCAATTTGTCGGGAATCGACGTTGACCTACCAGCTGTTTCCGATACCGACGAAAATGATCTGAAATTTGCCGTCACACACAAGGTGCGGATTTCCATGAATTGAAAACCTCTGCGGGAGACAAACCAAATCCTTTTTTGATACAGCTTGACATGGTTTTTGCTTCATTCATTCGAGATGCAGAAAATATGCGAACCATCAAGGGGATTCTTGGAGAAGAGGGAAAAAACATTCAGTTGATCGCCAAGATTGAGAACCACCAGGGAGTTCAAAAGTGCGTTCCCTTACTTAGAGTTTCAAGAATGCTGTCCCATTTTTTCTTCCGGCAGCATTGATGAAATTCTAGAAAACGGCGAGGGAATGATGGTCGCCAGAGGGGATCTCGGCGTGCAGATTCCACAGGAAAAGCTGACAGTGGCACAGAAGATGCTAATTTCTAGATGCAACCGGTACGGGAAACCAGCCATTTGTGCAACTCAGGTAAACACTGGTTAAAATCCCCGTGTGAAAAAAGACAGATGATTGAGTTGGCTTTGGATACAGATGATGGACAGCATGACGAATAAACCAAGACCGACTCGAGCCGAAATCTCCGACGTCACGAATGCCGGTCAGTTAGAGACGCATACTGCGGTTCTTGAGCAAAAAACACCATGTTTTTTTATCCGCAGTTCTTGATGGAGCAGATTGTGTCATGTTGTCGGGTGAAAGTGCAAAGGGGGCCTACCCAATCGATACTGTCAGAACAATGGCACAGGTTAATACCGCGTCTGTGAACTACCATGTCTGTAAACTTTTCAGCATAGTTCATACTTCCAGATATGTTGCGAGGCCGAAAAAATCTATTTCCAGCGGAAGAATTTTGCTGAGATGAGACTTTTTGTGCCCCATCCGTGTTCTCCCACTCACGCAACAGCCATCTCTGCAGTTGAGCTAGCCGTTCAGACGTCAGCTGTCGCTATAATTGTTCTCTCGACAACTGGACAGTAAGTCACGCCATAGAAAATGCGCTATTATTTTTCGATTATTTTATTGTTAGAGCTGCCCGGTTCCTGTCAAAGTATCGACCGCCATGCCCGATAGTCGCTGTGCTGGGTGATGACAAAGTTGCTCGTATACTGCGATTGTGTCGTGGGGTGATCCCTGTAGTTATTTCAGGTCAGCCAGATCTGCTTCCTTTTGAACGTGTTTAAAGCTTTTAGATTGCAGAGGAGAGTTCCGACTGGGTTGCTGACACCGATCGAAAAGTTCAGACCGGAATCAAAACTGGGTTCAGGATGAACTTCATCAAACCTGGCGATCCTATTATCGTCGTCACTGGATGGAAACAAGGAGTTGGATACAGCAACACAATTCGCGTCATCGCGGCTCCTAACGAGAATGTTCTCACAGTCCCATAGTATCATTGATGGTGTGTACTGTATGAGTACACAAAAATGTGAAGCAGCTAGCTGAGTTACAAGCCTTGATTTATGGTTGAAACATGGGCTGTTGCATATCGAGAATTGATAAGGGCGGTACTCCATCATAGGAAGTATGTTGTTCGATATGTGGAACTATATATTCCAACAAATACTAGTTGCTGACTCTTCCCACCGAAGGCGGGCGTATATCGAAGGGTAATTAAAACTTGATCCACCAGGAGATTAATATTTGCAGGCCATCCAGTAAATCAACGACTTGCCCAGCCACCCGATTTGTATAGGACTACCGTGTGAAGTACAGTAATTTGTTACCGTAATCTAAACACGCGCGGGACCAAAATTCTTGTTCAGAATTCACAGGGGGTTCCCCCGAGGGGGTGGACAATGTTAAGCGGGGGGTCCAGAGATTTCAATGGGGGTCTTACAAAAGTGTCTACCAGGTAGTATCGGTTGCAGTCAATCCAGCTGACAGACCTCTGATTTTGGCTGCTTTAGATCATTTCGCTTCGGCATCTTTTCAGCAACGTCTTTATTTGACGTCTTTCAGCAAACATTTTGAATGTAAAAACGAATTCTCCAAGGTTGACAACCTTGCTTGACACCTTGTTCACTTTAACAGAGCACTATTGTTATAGGCCGTTCCAAAAATTTTGTTCCGAGTTCAGAATCCACAGACATTCAGAATTCACAGATCTCCCCTCCCCTACGTTATAGCCTATGGCGTTTGCTGGTACCAGAAACCTTTGCCGGTACCGGAAAATATTCTAACACATTACATCTGATGACTTCTCACTGGTCCGTGAGAAAACTTCTCTAAATTGATGATAGTTTCCAAAACCATGTAGGTAATAAATACGACGGGCAGTGGGTATTAAGTCGAAAACAAATTATCTGGGCTGTTTTATTACGATACTCTCTTGACCAGATAAGATTAAGGAAATTGAAATTCAAATAAAGTGAGTTGGGCTTTGTTACACACATTTTTACGGCAGGTGGAAAATTCATATATTACTACTCGAGTTACTCTCAAAAACAGGTAAATCTTCCGCTAGTGAACGGACGCAGCAGCTAGGCCATGGGAATGAACAGATTTAATGAAAGCCCTCCACATTTTGATGGTGCCATCAAAGCTAGATGTTACGTATACAGGATCTACATGCAGGTGGTGAACATGAGCGATACCAGTAATAGTTTGCTCATGCCCTCTGTGCGTTCGCATAAGTGTCAGGTTCTCCGGGTTGAAAATCTGCAGATCGTTCTTGACAGCAGCAAGTATCCATCCATGGTCTAGATCTAATGTCATCACTTGAACAGGGCCACTGCAGTGAATTATTGCTAATCGCGTTTCCAGGTGCTCTGCTGACCATATGCGAATAGTTCCATCCATTCCAGAACTGAGCCATGTTCCTTGCCTTTCCATCCACCGAATTTGTAAGGCTTCGCCGTTGTGTGCAAGCCATTTTTTGACCAATTTCATTTTTCGCCCGTTTGTCGAGAATTTGCGGACGTATATGTGAGCATCTCGACTGGAGTAGGCCAGTTCATTACGTGCATCACTGTAAGCAATATCTGTGATCTGTCCATCTGCTGCAAGTTCGTACTCTCCTGGTGTCTCTCGTTCCTCAACCACCTTGGGTTCAGTCTTATCACGTTTACAAACATCTAATATTTGGCCAGTCTTGAGGTTCCACGTTATGATCCGTCGATCCCAAGCTGCGCTCACCAAGACATGAACATCGAGCTCTTTGTCATGAACGTACTCCATTCCAGAGACACACGCGTCATGGCCCCATAAAATGAAGCGACAGTAGAATCCAGATGCTCGGTTCAGATAGTGCTTGTATGTTGGCCAGTCAGCAACGATTGGTCTAGACGAGCGAGGAACTTCCGAGGTCGCGTTTTCTACACTTTTGCTGCTTTTGATTTTTTCCACATCTTTTTTTCTGGAATTTCTCATCGTTCCAGGAGGGGTAGTAGTACGTGGAGTCGACGTTCTGGGTGAAGGGGTGTCGCGACTCAGGTGATCATAGTTTTGCGGTAAATGTCGATTGGAATCGAAGAAAGCACCAGCGAAATCTTCTGGTTTCGTTTCAACTTCGTCATAACTCCAGACATACATCATACCCTTTTCATCCGCAACTACTAGAGTATCCAGAGACTCGATCCAGAGAATCTTCTGCTGTGAGCACTTCTCTTCTAAAGAAGCAGCTGGTACGTGCTCATCTGTTTTCGTTCCACCATAGTACTTGCTCTCAACAAATGTGGATGGTGTCACCTAAAAATATTATTTCCTTTAAACAAATAGGTAAATATGTAGTACCATTGAGAATTTTATATTCAACGTGAAAGGTTTGTTTGATACTGATACAGTTTTTTGCTAGAATTGTGTCGATCAGAAATGATTTTGCCCTCATATTAAATTCACCAAAGGAACAATGAAGGTTTCCTTAGGATCCCACTGGAAGCAGAACCAACCTTAATTTTTTCCGCGACATGCTGCGCTGCGACACTTTTTGGCTCAGCCGAAGTCTGCCACTCGACTAGTGTGTTTTGCAGCTTCCTCTGTATTGAGAGGGCTTCATGAGAGAATTTCAAGGTGTTGAAACCTGCTTTCTCCCATTTGAGAAGCTGCCCATCTGAGCCACCCGTGAAGAAAAGCACTGGTTCTTTTATCGTAAACGCTACACTTTCCATTGGGCTTGGACACGGAATGCTAACCAAGCACCCTTTGGCATTGTAGAACCAGTGCATTAGAATGTTAGCGTCAGCCTGGGCGATGAGTACTTCCAGTTCCCGGGAATAAGAAAGAAATGCTACGGTGTCTAAAATCAAACTGATGCGTAACATGGTTATGTGAGCGATTGTGTAGTTGTGTGACCTACAGGAACGACACTTTCTTCGATATTCTTGACTGAATTTTTGCCAAGCGTCATTCCACTCTGAAACATCTTCTCCCGAGCGCGGATCAACAATAGTGAAAAACGGTGCATTCGATGCCACCCAGAGTTGGAGGGTAAGTCGAATGTAGGCCAAGCCGGTGATTGCGCCCTCGAAGCCACTCACAACATGAACGAGCTGACCGGCATTTGTCCAGATTTTCACATGCCGGTCGTACGAACCAGTCGCGACTAGCCAGTTTTCTTCATCTGGATTGCGACATGGCTCTATGGCCGTTATTCCTGCTGCATGTGCTCGACGTATGATATGGGCAGGGTGAAGCTCAGCTCCATGTCCGTGTTCATAGATAACGAGTGTGCCATCCATTCCACCTGAATGGACACTATTGTCAAATTTCACCTGTGAATATAACGACAGGGGGGGGGGGAGGGTATGTGACCCTAGAAATTTTCCCTGATAACCACACGATGATGACAGCGACAAGAGAGCTGAATACCAGCCGGACCAGAGAAACCATTTCAAAACCTTTTTAACTCATTTACCGAGTGCCCATATGGGTCACCTAATTGTTGCCCCC
>JAQIWT010000017.1:0-61439 GCA_034696485.1 Isohypsibius dastychi | reverse complement strand
GCAAGCACCAGCTCTGTCCAGTTCATAGCGAATATGATTGCAGTGGCCGTGTAATTCAGAGCAACGCAGAATGTCCTAGTTTGCGTTTTGCCTTTCTGGAACTGATGTGCTGAGATGAATGTGTTGATGGGTGTACAGATTCCATAGATGACAAAACCGATGAGTGATAGATAAGCGACCAAGACCCCACAGCCAGCTCGAAGGCGTGTTTTGAAGATGATGACGAAGAACAGAATCAGACTCAGGATTGCGCTGCTCATACAGATACCCAAGCTAAGGAAATCAAAGAAGAGTAGTTCGTTATGATGTGCAAATGACCCCTTGGTTGAGTTTGCGGGGTGACCGAAAGAAACATTGTGGGAAGCCATTGCATACAATTCTGATCTCGTCGAATAGAGAAAACAAGTAAATATATACTGTACTGCCGCGACCAGCACGTGCGAAAATATCACTGGGGTGGAGAATTTTATCCGTGCACAAGTATGGTGGTAGCCTATCCGACATCGGGATACTTTCACTTATTGCGCAATAATTCTGCACGGTCTGTGGCAGTACAGTAAGTTGCTCACGTAGAACGAAATTGCTCAGTAATCAGGATCAACTATAACAATTTGCTTAAAAACGTCCTCAGGAAGTGCGGTTATTTACCTATAATTACTGTTTTGAATCTACCTTACCGCGGTTGTTCCGTTAATGCTTTGCCATCAACCAAAACATCGATGTTCAGAGAGTCATATTGACTGAGAAGAAGATTTTACTATTACGTAGGAAAATTATTATTCGTACGCTACGATGCCATCGTAAATACTGGCATTCCAGGGACACTTACGCATTTCGCGCTACGGTTGTCAGAGTTTCACAAACAAGTAGTCATCTAGAGGAGTATCCTTCCGTGTTGTGCGTCGTCCTCATTTCAAAAATAAACTCAGAAAGGGTTTCTAGAAACAGATCTCGCGTTGTTGACGAAACGACTACGTATGCGCATGCAGATTGAGTATAATTCCTGGCTTGACAATAATTGCGTCGCCCACTTTTCTGTGGATGGCTTGAGCAATCCTTAATCAGACTTGACCAGCATAGCACATCAAGAAAATGCGGATTTTGCCAGTTGCCATTTTGAAGCACCTTTTACTTACTTCTAGAGATACTGTCTTGAGGGAAAACAGGGTTATACACTAAACTATCGCCATATCGTTTCCGCAGAAGCAAGAATTCTGAAAAGATCAGACAAAATTTTGTCTTTAAAGACAACTGTGAATGAAGGCACGACCGTAATTCCATCTGTTCACCAACCAGACCCCACAGTTTTGATTGACTGAATCAAAACTCTCCACCTCCAACTATTCAGCATCAGCAATAGCCAAGCTTTTTGGAATAAACGATTCGCAAATAACTAAAGCACTGTGAAAGACCATATAAACAGAAAATGCCACGATCATGAAATCTCAAACTTAGAAACTTCTTGCTTGGTCTACGAAAAAAGGAGCCATCCAGCTCCGAGGACAGCGAAAGCGCTTAACTGCGAAATCAAGCGGCAAATATGACTTTGCTTCGAGAACGTGCACTATGAGGACTTGTGCACGAAAACTGATGGCACCCCCACGGCCTCATGCCGGCTCTCACTTTCGTATGCACTCTTTGCTGGTTTCCAGAGACAAAAGTTTCAATTCATGAACTGCCTTTGGGGAATCCTTCGGTTTGAGTGTAGCACCATTCGTCACCCTCTGAAGAACTATCTTTCAGGAACGACCAACGTTTGCCTCGGAAGCAGCCACACTTGTTGCCATCTTTGAACGCGGGACATAGGAACGGATCAGCGGTTGGCTGGGACTTATCTTCGCCAGTATAGGTGTTGTTGTTTCCACACTGCATATCCCAGCTGAAGTGCAGTCCTTGTCTTCCGAGCAAACTGCCCACCTCTCATTCCCCTTTGCGAGGCCTTCGACTTCAGTGTAACACCATGGTGCGCCACCTTTGCTCCCTTTTGCCGTGTATGCCCATCACCCTCCTTCATCGCAACCGCATTGTTTACCGTCATCAAAGGCAGGACATCTTGTCGGGTCGGCCGTGGAGACAGCTGCGAAAAGCAAAAATGCCACGAAATTCGAAGTGTACGGGCGTTAACTTATCAATGCAGGCCAGTGAGAAAGTTGCAACTAAGGCTGTCTGAAAACCTTAAGTTCTGATTATGGTGCGTGGTAAAAGATCGCCCAAGTCGACTTTTAAAGACATTGATCTAATTGGCTCTAGGGAACCACTACGAAATAATGATGATTGAAGACTTGCGTAACGGTGAGGCACTTTTCGAGTTTTTTCAACGTTCATTAATAAAATGTCAAATAAGTTTCATTACGGGAATGAGCTGAATTTATGAAACTGCTGCTTCTTCATCTCTGATCAAAACCTTTTGACGGTCAATTCACAGACTGAATGGAACACTTGTCTCGATTTCGAGTACAGTAAATGTTGAAACATTTACAAAAAATTTGGGAACTCTTTGGGAATATTCGTAAATTTATCGTGATAATTTATCGTAATAATTTATCGTAAATTTATCGTAAATTCATCGTGAATTTTCATGAAGCTTCTAGTTTTAATCAGTGCTGTTATTAATTAACTGGGCGGCGCAGCTCCGTAGAACTTCCTTGAACAGTTTTCGGAGACGTGCTATTTGGCTGCGACGACTATCCGGTGTCGTGGAGACTTCGGTGTGTATAACTTTCGGTGTCTGGTTATTTCGGTGTAAGGAAAATAACCGTAAATTTGGGAGTCGATATTATCGAGACAATCCATAGCGCAAAATTTCAACGAACATTTAAAAAAACGCAAGAAGAAAAAGGCGGCGAAGCAGAAAGGTCCAGATTAGGAACAGGGATATTTTAATAGAAGGCCACTACGGTAGCAATGTACAAGACAGAATGTGTACTGTACAGATAGCTCAACGCACAGCTGAACAACTCAAGCTGAAACAAACTCAACACTTGGACACAATAATCAGCAGCAAGTATTGAAATATGCATGATCTCTTCAAGTATGACAACAAACGAGCGAGTATTTCCAAAAGGAAACGTGGGGCCAAAAAAGTCGAACTTCTATTCTAGTCGAACTTCAAAAAGCTTATGGAGCATTTCATTGGTCGAATCAAAGAAAAGGAGCGAAAACCATACAATGCATTCCTCAGAACAGAAATTGATTGTTATGGAATTGCACAATATTTTCAGATCAGTGTTTGATATGTCTAGACCTCATCGTTTAATAAACTCAATTGTGTTCTGATTTGCTCACACCGGTAATTTATCGTAGACGAAACATCGGCTTCACCAAAAGTCGGGAAAACGAAAGAACGGGTTAACAAAAAATCGGCCACGAAAAGGCTGCTCCGAAATTTCAAAACACCGAAAAAACAGACGTCGAAACGGCGTGACGCGATCTTGACCATTTAAAAATTTTGTCCGCTCCCCATCCCGCGACTGCCTTTCCTGTATCCCCAGAGTTCCTTCACTAGCAATGCGATGTTCATCAGATTGTTGCCAAACTGCGCTTTTGAATAAACGGCTTCAATGCTTGCATGTTAATTATCCAGTCGCCTTCCAATCTGGAACGTCTTCTAAACAAAAAATTCACTGAATCACATGAACTTAAGAGCTTAATTGATCATCATACCGATAGCTCCAAATTGCCAAAAACAGCAATACCACGGTAACTGCTATAACCCCAACAGTCAAACCTATCATCTCACCGACGTCAATTCCTAAAAAGACATTAATTGAAAGCTTATGTAACGCATTTTGATAACACAGCTCACGGTTTGAGCACTGCAAATCTTCGCCTGAAAATCCGCATTTTGGTCGATTTGACGGGGGTTTGCCATCGGGAGGCCAAATAGCTCCGCGTTCAAATAATCCTCGTTCCTCATTCCAGATTAAAAAGGGCTTAAACCAAAACCCTTTTAGTCAACATAATCAGGCTCACGAGATGTATGCGTGAATTACAACTAGTCCGTCAGAGTTTGCGTCAAATGATCGTACGTAGTATTGGTTATCCTTGTCGCCATTCTCATTTATGACCAGTTTCCCTCTCGGAGTGTGAAATGTTCGTGACCAGGCTGACTCGGCAATCCAGTTGAGCTGATCCAGTGAAGCATTCAACCTCATTCTTTCGGTAATGACCTTTTCAGGCAGAATTTCAAAATTAAGTATTATTTTAGAAAAAAACTGACTTTGGCAAGAAGATGGGCACCGTCATAATAAGCGTGGACAAAGTGCGTGACCTGCGTACGCATTTATTCACTGCTTCACTGATTTTTGGGTTCCTGAACATTGAACACCTACCTCTTCATCGGGTTTGTAGACTTTTCCATAGACCAAGCTTTGTTTCTTGATTTTGGCGTCCAGAACTCTGGAACTGTTATTCATCTCGAGAAGCGTGCTGATCACGAGTAGATATCTCAATGCTTTTTTGACCATCTTGAAAAAGTTTATGAATTCATGCCAACACCCACACTTGGCATCCACACGATACTCACATGGTCTGGCTTCCATTCAATTACTCCAAAAGATGGTGAACTGAACGGAGATACTGTCAGAAACGCCTGTTTGTCAATGGGTTACTCAGTGTCCATTGAATAAACACCTCCCTTATCACTCACATAGTCTCCATCAGCCATTCCAAGTTCTGCAGCAACCCCCTGAAACGAAGATTGTTTCTATGGGTGTTCACCGCAATGCTCCCTCACCAATAAATGCCCCCCCCCCCCCCACAAGTTCGTACCAGAAGAGTCTTAAGTCGTGTTGCATGGGTGAGTATGAAGAATACTGCCAAATAATTTTTTAAAATTTCACGACACAATAAAGCAATAATGAGTCGTGACTAACCTCTGCTTGTCATTGATGCTCCGGTCAGATATCGACGATAATGCGGTTCGGTTTTGAAGTTATAGTGGTATGATGATATTTGACGATATCCACCGTTGGCCCGGCCCAGAAGGGTAACAAGCGTTTGGCACATCAGGGTGAAAAAATAGGCACTTTCTGTGGCACTGCTGTCACATATCACGGCAATATTCTTCCAGCGAAATTCGTCACACAGCTTCGCGATGAAAGCCACCTCGGAATTCGCTTGATATGGGAATAACCGCAGTAATGTAGGGAACCGGGTACGTGAGTCCAGGATTGAATCGGCTCCTGAACTGAAAATTTATCATCAATATTAAGAGCATGTAGAATGTGGTTCCTAATGCTACACTCAGTAGCTAGTAACGTGTGTAGCCGGTTTCTGATTCTCGCCAGTTTCTGATCAGGATAAAGTGAGAAACTGAGAATCCAACTATTTTATCATTGCATACCCAGCTGAGACGAAAATACTTTTCCACTGAGAAACTTAACGATTTATCTGCTGAGGTACGTTTACAGGATTTATCGCATGATTTCTAAAATCATGCGATGCTAAATTTCTTTTGGCTTCATCGCATATTTCTAGTCGAGTATCGCCATTTAATTGTAGGGGGAAGTCGACTTTCAATGGTGTAGTTTCGTTGTTTTCTAATGAGTGTATTTTCACATATTTTCAGCTGAATATATCGCACAATTCCGAAGGTCAAAAGCACTTATTTTTATTGACAGTTTCCCATGTATACAATTCATTATATCACATATTTGTAAAAGTAAAAACATGGTCTTTTTACAACATCTTTCCTACATCTCTCCAAGCAGCACCCTGCATACTTTCATTATAAGAGAGCGTTAATGACCATATTTGAGAAGTGTATAGACGAGGGAATCGAACCTGTGCGGCGCGCTTCCTAGCTGACATCTATACCTCTGCACTAATGTGTTGGATTAAATATTTCGGATGTTAATTTGTTTTGGCTTGAAACGATATGGAATTGAAACTTTTCGCTGAAAATTTTGTAGCTGCATTAATTTATTATTTTCTATTATGAGTCAGATCATGCTCAAGAACATCTCTTTAGTAAAACCTGATTTCGGACTTTCGTGGGTCTGTTGGTGTTTGCATAAGCCCCACAAGTTCAGCGATATCCTAGTTCTGGGCCACTGAAAATAATCACGATATTCTCACAATGAATTGATTCAGTTGTCAACTCTAACTAAATGATGACGATACGCTTTTTTTCTCATGACATCATAACAAACAGCACCGTTTTTTTCAATAAAACTCCGCTTAGAAACTACAAAAATGAGCACTATAATCTGTCAAATTTATTATTCGATTTTGTCAGCAATCACTCAACGATAACTATGCGCTTATTTTTTCTCATGACATCGTCATGAAAGGAATCATTGATTCGTCGATATCCCCGTTTTGAACTACAGAAAATAAGCACGATATTCTACCGAGCGATTGTTTGATTTTATCAGCAATGACCCGACGATAACCCTGTGCTCATTTTTCCTCATGACACCGTATCGGATGTCACCATAAAGTGTCGATATCCTGGATTCTTAATTTCAAAAAGTTACCATGATAATTTTTCTTAAAACTGTTCGGTATGTTCAACAAGAATACAACGATAATCAGGCGTTTTGATTTCTCACGATGTTGGTGAAAAGCGAACGATGTATTTATCGCTAGGAAATCGTTGATTAATTTCATCGTTAGTTTTCAATCAAGATAATCGCTGTGACTTTTGCGTGTAATTTTTTCTAGCGATAAATCTGTCTTTTTTCCACCTGGGTACCGACAGCGCAATTTCGATGAAAATTCGAGCATTGGATGGCTGAGCCTTCGGACCGAAATAATGCATTTTTTATCATTTTGAATTCCGGGTGGCAGCTAAAAATGGAATTATCAAAGAATTGTAGCCGGAGTCATTCAGAAGCAAAAACAAACACTTTGAGTGACCCTTCTGCTGAAAATTTGATGAAGAAAACAAGGAGGGAAACTTTGCTAAAGTTTCCCTTACAAAGTTACCCTGGGTAACTGGGATGCAGGGAAACACTTTTTCCGGCTACAAACGTGCATGGCGTAAGAATGTTTCATTATAATAACTTTCAAAGAAAGTCCCATATTCTCAGTAGTTGGGGGAAAAGTGGTTTGGAAACGTTGAATGGACAATCTCAACGGCACAGACATTGCAATCCCAACGGACGTTTCTCTTTAAGGCCGATTATCGTTTTTAAAGAGCACTAAGCTCCAGGCTCCATAATTAGCATCTGGCATTCCCACAAATTGCTTCCTGACTTACTTGGTTATTATCGGTGAGTTCCACTCTGCAATTCAAAGAGACATCTCACGCACCGGTATTGGGTAATTGAGCAGATATGCAAACGCAGTTTCATGAACTTACCTCGGGCAACATCCGCAAGCAAGACCAGCGCATTGCTGCATCCTGCAATTACCAGATTCAGAAGTCAAATTAAAGTGGTTGAATGATCAAAATGACTGTTTGTGAATAGAAAGTCACGTGAGCACAAGATACGGAAAACTCGGCACCAGCGTGTTCTTTTCGTACCTGTGCCGAATATCGCTGAGGGCTTCTTGTCTTTTTTTACGGTCCAAATGTATTCTGATATGAGCGGCAAAATATCTGTCTCGACGTCTGAGCAGGATTTCATGTTGCTCTGGTTAACTGTCACCAGAGAGAAGTGAAAATCTGGTGCGTACTGAGCGTTGACCTCATTTATAGCGATGTCAAGTGGCGGGGTTGTGTAGTCCAGACTGGTTGATAGCGTAGTTGGAGAATTGACGGAAAGGAAAATAATCTCATGCACTGATGCCTCTAGGATTACAGTGATGGAAAGTATGATGATAATTGCCCGTGTGTTGAGATTGAAAAACATTGTGGTTAAGGAATAACGAATCGCGAAAAAAATACGGCAAGAAATAACGAATATGACAGACGCTGCTGCGTTTTACACAGCAGGAAAGATTCAGAATGCAACAAGCAATCCCAATTCATCACTGGTCCAATGCCATCATAAGATACGATTGATATCGTGCATTTCGAAAGAGACACTGCGTATGTACTGCGGTTCCACAATTCAGAGGGCGGCCGGATGACGTCAACAGACGAATTGAGATAACCAATGGAATTTGGATTCAAATCGAACGATGATATTCCCGCCGATGCGGGTAGGCCAACAGAAGACTTATTCCTAATTGGTTCACATATCGACTCATCGAAGGCGATCATGATGTCAAATGACTGCCCGTGTAAACCTCGAACCGCAGTATTTTATGAGATGCACGATATGGGATGGAAGTGCACATGATGCAACACACATTCTATGTGAATTCCTCTGCAAGATTGTTTGAGATTGAATTCGAAGCGAACTCGTCGGTCGTGTGTTACCGTTTTCCAAACCCCAGATTTTCCGAACCTGGGATTCAGAAAACCCGCCTATTTGAATCCAGTGGGGGTCAAAAACCCGTTTTTTCAACCAATTTTTTGAACCAGTTCCACAAAACCCTGTCTTTTCAAACCCCTTTCGGGGAAAGTCAGATTCAAAATCTTGCGAGCTTTGTGCGTTTGAATCAGAGCTGGCACAGCCCAGCCCAAAAAAATTTGGGCTGGGCTGTGCCACCCCTGGTTTGAAGTTGGAAGTGACATCCAACTGGAAGTGATTCCCTACGGTAATGATTTTCGCCGGAAGTGACAACCGACCGGAATAGATAGAAAATATTCCAAGAACAACAGTTTTTGAACCCATTGGTTCAACAAAACGTGTTGACTTTGACTCCATAAATTCAACAAGCGAGCATTGATCGGTCGTCTTTCATATAATACTGTATGTTATCCAGCGGATTCGAAATAAACCCAACTTATACGTCGTCAACCAGTTGACCGGTGAACCGGTAAACTACTACAGTTCTTCTGAAATTTAGTCAAGGGGGTAGGCTTTTCGTAAATGCTGAATTAGGCATTAGCGTGGAGTGCTCAGAAAAAATCTGTGATCAACTGCGGAAGAGCAGGGCAGAGATTGAAGTTTCTGATATGGTATCGATCGCAGTTTTCATCTAGTCTGTCGTACCCCATAAGTCCAGGAAGTGAGCTGTTTCACATATCAGAGGTGTGGTGAATTCGCCGTGGAAATACCGGAAAGACCAGGAGGGGATTCGAGCTTTGTGGAGGTGGTGGATGAAACTTGACAGGACGTTACACTGAAGCAGTCACCAATTTCGGATTAAACTCTAAGAAGCTTGGCCTCATTCAGCGAAGTCATAAAGTAAAGATACTTCAAGCTTCAATCAGTTAATTGGTCCGTCGAATTTCAGATTACATTTAGGTACCGAAGAGTGTTTTCAACAAAATCCGGATGGCCCATAATTTGTCGTTAATCTGTGACGCTGTTCTATCTCTTTTTGAGCATCACTCAAAGACTTAGCAAAAGTTTACTGGAAAAAACTGATTTCCGAGACGGTGCACTATAGGGATTTCTCCCTGAGTTTAAGTCATGAGAACAAGTGGATAATTTTCTGATTCAACGTTGATTAGGCTCACACTAACGGACACCAGATCAGCTTTCAGAAGGCAACGCCAAGATGTGATCTGGCTCACTTCCAGCTCACGAAAAATGACGATCCTTCTTCATGAATTGTTCACGTTGTTATGGAAGTGGATCGTTTTTGATTTTGCTGTTGCTCGGTTGTTTCAATCAGTTCGTTCGATTTCAGGCTGTTGTTTCTGTGCACAAAATGAGATTGAAAATAAATACAGAGATCGTTCGCAATGCCTAGGCCAAAATAAATATTGCATTCGATATTTTCATCGAATATTTTCAGAGCTTTTTTGGCAACCAGATTCCTCCTTGCGAATACGTCTCCAGTGTGTTTCATACTTACGTATTTCTGCTACGCGTTATTTCATGATGCAGACATCTCCTCATTGATTTCTTTCCCATCCAGTTTGAATCAGTGTGGATCACCGCTGTACCTTAACATTGGGAGCCGCGGATGATAAAACAGGTCTTAATCCATCGAAATTCTATACCCATAGTCTGCCTCTTATTCGTGGGCGGTGGCACGAAGAATTCAGCCCATCTCGTTGTTTTTTCCGACAGAGTTGATTGATCCAACTCCCGCAGTCAACAAACGGGATGGTGAACAGCGTTCAGTGGTGATACAGGTCAAAGAAGTGCCAGAACTGGTACGAAATCAAATGCGGTGCAGAACACTTTCCAGCATCGGTTGTACATGCGGAGCAAAATGCACTTGCCCCCATAGAGCTGAGCTTAATGGTCGCCGTTACAACAAGGTACAAGCTGTAAAGAAACTAACAACACGTGATTCGTGAAGTTCGGCTCGATTTGTAGCCATCAAAACCGGGATAAAAAAACAGGTGTATGAGCTAACGGAAGACAAACCGCTTTTTAAGGTGCTCCAGAACCACAGGAAACAGCCGGTTCATTCACCTTGGCGGGATCTTAACCAGAGAAAGAGTAGAAGCGATTGTAAGAACTGGTCCCGTAGACTTTATGTTTAAGACTCGGCGTTTAAGACTCGGCTTCGCCTCGCCCGAACTTTTTGCAAAGTATTCGAATGGGACATCAGAGGGGCGATTTTTTTCCCAGCCTCTGGAGAGTACTGGTCAAACACATGCAATAACCTGTCTGAGGCCACTTTCTATGAACATAGATTCAGTAACAGAACATGGCTGCTAGTTAGCAATTAGGAACTTCTGTTATCGGTTGAAATCGTTGACCAAAACATTCGTAGATGCAGATTTCTTTGTTCTTCTTTTTTAATGATGTTCTTTTGCTGAGCTGTAGTTTGTCTTAGTCGTAGTCCGATCAAGACCAATCAAGAACAATCAAGATCCAGAGTGCTTCCAAACGAACCATATCATTTCAGAGAAAAAACCCAAGTTACCTAAAACTTGAAATCAAGTTTTTTCACGGTTTCCAATGGGGTTCCATAACGTTTTTTGGAACCGGTTTGAAAAGACGGTCGAGTTTTAAAAACGCATTTTCTAAACCTCCCAGTTTTGAAAAAACGGTTTGGAGTTAAACCTTATGTAGAGCGTAATTTCTGTCAACGTTCTTTGTATTCCGCTCAGCTTTTTCGATACCGGCTCGTACAGTACTTCAGTGCGAATCTAACGTTACGCTCAATACATATCTGCTGCCGTTGTTTTCGTAAAAAGTCGTGCTTCATTCGATTTACAGTTCACCTACTGATACTCATACAACTAAAATATCCGAGTCTTTCCCGCTGAACTTTTCGACAGAATACAAGATGTCTCAATTCGAAGAGTTCAGTCAACCGTGTCGACTTGTTCACTCCTGTCAACCAAACCCCTCAACAATGTGAAATGTCTGGACTCAGTCAACCGTTGGATACTTTTGGCCAATGGGGCCGCCCCAGAATTGTAAATCGCCCACGCGATCCATATTGGTCACAATAATTTCAAAACTTCGAAGTTCACTGAGGTTCTGTGAACACCGAGTGCACTTTATCAATCACTGTAGACTTTGGTGGACGGTGTGGACTCCGTGATTCAATGTGGATCAAACAGTTCATAAACGGTTTCAAATGGAATAATAGCTGGCGCAACAACGGGCAGCCTGCTCGTCCTGGTTATTCTGACGTCAATGTCCTATTCGACGTACCACACCTAGATGAATGGCTATTTCTTCTCCTATACACAATGAATTTGTGAAACGAAAAAGCCCACCTTAGGTTGGATACAGGGCTTTCCAGAAGTGATTGTGGCTCCAGCACATCTGGCCTTGCAAGCGTTGTCGTAGGTCTTTCCATCACTCCCACATACTTTCTTCAATTCGGCCGTACAGACACACATTGTTGTCGATCCTTGGGTAAGCCCTGCAAATCAAATCGACTTTTCAGGGAATGACCAAGCGGAGTTCTCGGAAAGTATCACGTACCAACTCCTCCCCCAAAAACGAATAAACATATTGTTAGGCAAAGAATCGTTGCTTTCATGACGAAAATGAACTCGGTTGGAAATCTTAGAATCCGTACTTCGGAAATGCCATGGAAAGAAGTTTATTTTCACTGATTGCTTGATGAATTTTTTCCACCAGTTGTGGCTATAATATGAGATAAAGACTGGTTGCATATAGCCGTGGGGAAAAGTAGCAAAAACAAAATAATACTTCCTGGTTCATCAATCAAAAAACACGATGAGTTTTGTATTGAGACTGTTATTCGAACAGAAAGATTGAAAACAGCTTCATGAACACCCTCGTGAGATGTCGGAGAACCCGTACTCAGGCCAGTGTTTAGTTTCTGCCAAATATACAGCTTTATCTGAGCGCTGATCCTGAAAAATTCAATTGTCTTTCAATCGAGTAAAAATCATTAACGGCTAGAACATGTTTTTCCAAGTATGAAAAACTCGCGTACCAAAAAGTTGAAATTCAGAGCACGTTTTACAATTATGTGTCAGCTGCAGACATTTAATATTGACGGGCTCGTTTGTGGTGAACGAAGATTGTTTATCTGATTGATCAGCACTTCGCTAACAAGTTCAACTTCAACATATGAACCCTTGTGGGTTCCATGCCTGGCATCTTGCTCAACCGTTGCGTAGATTTTAAACTTTAGAAACTCACAAAGAATTTACTCTCGTCCTCCTTTATCCCGGTGACGATACGATACACACACAGCTGGAGAAACTTATGGGCAAAAATGAGTATTACCAAGAACTTGCCTAAAGGTATTAGCAAAAAGATATACATTTTTGAGGACGTGTCATTTTTGGAAATATGGCGTGTTTTACGTCAACTTGAAAACTTTGGCTTGGTTTTTGCTACCGTAGCACTATTCGGGAACATTTGTGAACCAGTAACCCGGTGCTCGAAAAAGGCGTAGGAATATGGATGAATAACTCTTCGTGTATGGAAGCTTCTTCAATCCATACGCATAGGATCAAAAACCATAGGAATACCATATGAACGATTGACAAAGAGGTCCTATTGAATCCGTAGCAATTCATAGAATAGCAGACGCTGCCGTATTCATACCATAGCGATAAAATCCAAGCAGAGTTTTGGATACCAGATTTATTCCATATGGTTTTCACATGGCCACGGCCACTTTCGGTTTGCAAAAACGAAAAAACTGAGCACCAGATCCAGAAAAATTTAAATCTCAGATAAAATCTCAGTTACTTCGCGATTTTTAAACCCTCACTATTTTTAAACCGAAAACGAAATCAGAAACGCAAATCTCTGCATCTTATTCCAATACCATTCCAACTAATCATCCTCATATTCGCTGTCTGATTGATCCTCGTTCCGGCTCCCATTCTGATCCGAGCCCAACAAATTTGCCGAAGCCGATGAGGACTCAAGCTGCACGGACGTTCCTTCTGATTTCCAGTCACGATCGTACGATTTTCGGCATGTCTGCAGGAACGACCGCAATTTCGTGTGGATTTCGCTTTGCTTGGGGACATCCGATTTCAGTCCCAGACAAAATTGTTTGACGAAGTCTGCAATCAAACAATATTATTTCTCAGATATACCATAAATAACATAAACCAAGGGTACCACTCTAGCAAAATTACGAAATTCGGAATATACTTGACGTTACTTCAAATACCAAAATTTGCTTTCCAGATCGAAAAGTACCGTAAATGATTCCCATTATCGATGGATCCAAGGGCGATCTTTCAGCTGGGGAGACTTGAGCTCCTTTCGTGGTAACCACGAAAGGACTGAAATCTTCCTGTCCAACCACGTCGTGGTTGGACAGCAGGAAATGAGCTCCTTTACGGAAAACATCTTATTCGTGGCACGTGCCAATGCCATCTTCCAAAACTTTTCTCCCGCACATTCATCCTGAAATTGTATGAATATGACAATCGTACTATTCCCTTCAAAACAAAATTATTCACCAGCAGCTTCTCGACGGTCCAGTTTGCAACGGTAGAACTTTTGGTCTGAAATTGCTTGATCATTTCCGCTTTCGCCTCATCGAACTGATCTTGACTGATGAAACTTTCTTCAAATCCAGTCAGCTTGCCTTTCAGTGCGACCAGCATTTCTTTCAGCTCCTTAAAACAAACAAAATCCTGCAAAATCACAAATTGTTTCGATATCAGACTCACCATGTTCTCTTGCTCCAGCTTGATGACTTTCGGTCCAATATCTTGTAACTAATCGAGCTTTCGTTTCATGCTGGCACATTCGATAGTCAGCACCTTATATATCAAATTTACCAAACAAAACGAATCACGTTTTCTGAGCACTTACTTTCACCTCCGTTCCATCTGCTTCGCACCAACGCTCGAATCACCTTGAATATTTTTCCGCGGGAGAATCAATCGTACCACCATTCTTCTCTCCGATACTCTGGAACAGACGCTACAGGCAATAATGTTCGAAGTCAAGCTATACTTTTCTCTTACTTCTTTCAAAGTCAGGCCGTGCTTTACAGCGAACATTCGTCCCGATAAGTCCAATTCATTTTCCATGTCCGTTGAAGCAGATTTGGCACTTTTGCTGTGGTTAACGTCTGCAATCAACAATGATGCTGAGGATTCCCATGATAAATAATGAAAGATTTACCCAGGCTGAGATGAACCACGACCGCAATATATTCCTCTGTCGAACTTTTCCATTTAATTTGTCCCAAATCACCAACTCCGGGATACGGAGTCGTATCAGGTCGTAAAAACTTCCCAACTGGCCTGACAACTATCATGTCATCTTTGTTACAATAAACGACGAGACTCATCTTCAGAAATCAGGATAGAATAGAATACTGATGAAAATACTGACGAAATCCTTGAAAAACCTTCGATAAAGTGTGAGATGAAGTTGAGCGGCAAAGCAAGTTTGATCGACTTGATTGACTAGATCAATGTTAGAGAAGACGTATCAATGTTACGTCTTCCAGTACCCGCCAGTACCCGTATGAAATTTTCTGACGTGCGCATTCCTTCTCTGTTTGATGACTGCCGTACAGTGTTTGCAGTTGTAGACGCTGCCAGTTAAGCCAAGGTAGCTCATCTCAAGGTCCACCTGGTACTTTCTCGTGATTCCACCCTTCCTAGTGTGGTTAACCATTTTGACGGTTTTCGTTGTAAGCGACGAAGATTGACGGAAGATTTAGGTTTTGCTCGTAGTGGCAATTGAGTTTGTATCTGTATCATATTTTTACGATCGCTTCCGGTTGAAACGAAAGCAATGGACTCTATACGCGTAGCGCATTAGTAGTGTTTCATCCCCGATCACATTCGTATTGTTAACCAACAATATTCATCGACAGGGGTACATAGGGCTCCCAAAACAAAAATATGGATTTAATACAGATAGGTTTTGCCTATGTCAGCATACCAGAAGTGTTTCCTTATGTATGACTAGGATCAGAGACTCATACGTGTTTCCTATGGGTTATCACTTCTCCTACGGCTTTCCTATGCGGATTTTATCCATATTCACAGATTAGTAGCTACCAATACCAAGTTTATATGCATTTTCCACTTGCATAAGGTTTTCCTACGTCGAGCCATATGAACTTCTGCGAATTTCAGATTATTTCGCGCACCGGGAAACTGTAAGTTTCGTTGTTTATACGTTTACAACACAAAAAACTGGAATTTTTCGTTCACTTTTATGAGCCTTGATCTCATTTGCTATAGAAATCCTTGTTTGCAAGAATACAACTCTTCGGCTTTGTTTCATGTAACTGAGTAAATTCTGTGCTTTACGAATAGGAGCTTTATCAAAAAAATGAGATTTCCTATTCACAGACGATTCAAGATACAAGTCTCTGTGCTCCAAGTTTTGGTTTCTTTGGTAGCACAGCCTAAAGAAATTGAGAGATCAAATTCACCACCGGCCAAGAGTGATTCGCGCGTCATCTTCTGATACCAGACTAGAATAACACTCGGTACCTACGAGTGTGCCACAATGGGTCGTCCATCGAGATCACCACAATTTTCCCACCGAGCCACAAGACCGGCCAGAGCCTTACCCTATTACAAGCCTGGAAATGGGTTCGGCTACCTGCTACCTGTAGTGAGGCTTGAAATTCTTCTTCGCGAAGTTCTTCCTGTCATCTCGGATTTTGTCTCCCTTTTCTGACTCCTCCTTAGCTTCATTGGGCACTTTACGTCGTTGTTCCTGATAATCAGCCGTCATTGCTTCGCCGACGGGTACCTGGACTTGATGCTGAGCTCTTTTGATGTTCTTTTTAACTCCCTCTTCACTTTCAGTTTCTCGTGCTGTCCTGGCTTTAACTGACTCAAATTCATCTCCAGATGCATTGCGACTGTTGTGGTTTTCAAAATGTCGATTTTTCGAGGCGATCTAATCAGTCAGACGTCCACAGGAGGTTGAAAAAACGCAATTCATTTCACGTTCCTTCATTTTGTCCACCACCCCGGGGGTACGGGGGGGGGGGGGGGATGAACAGTTGTCTTCAACATCGCAATAGAAGTCCCTTGTCGCAGTAATATTTAAAGCAAAAGTACCAATTGTTATTATGATAGCTGTTATGACAATAAATATTACAACCATAATCATAATTAAGATTACGTTGTTCTATGATTATTATAAGTATCATCGAGGAACAATTATCATGTCATCGTTGTTCTGATAATAGGCGGAGTGCGACAACTATAATTCTGCGGGTGCGAACGATAACTGTAATTTTAGCCGCAAGAAACAGCAAAAAGAACGCGTATCCACGCCCCCGTAGAATTACTGTGTGGATTAGGCCGAACAGCAGTAACGCATTTTAGCGTTTTTCGTTATTTGCGGTGATTGGCTGCCGCAGGTAATTCAGTTAGGCCCTACCCTCTCGATTCATCTTGCTCACGTTGTGCATAGCTCCGTCGATCCCAACTCGCAAAGTTTTCATGTTCTAGAACGTACAGAAAAACTTGTGCTTCATTTTGAGATAAAGCTGGAGCTGATACGAGGTCTAGGAGCGAAACTATGGACAATTGAAACTTGCCATAGACTTAACATGGACCAACAGGGATCCT
Source organism: Isohypsibius dastychi (assembly GCA_034696485.1). Classification (NCBI taxonomy): domain Eukaryota; kingdom Metazoa; phylum Tardigrada; class Eutardigrada; order Parachela; family Isohypsibiidae; genus Isohypsibius; species Isohypsibius dastychi. Next base: position 44,521 of record JAQIWT010000017.1, on the reverse strand, counting down.
ACCAAAACAACCAAGTTTCGCGAGATCTTGCTGTTTTATCGAAAAACCTTCAGCAGCTGTTCAAAAGCAGACTGAGGGTTAGCCCAGACCAATGTATACATCATGCACTATAAAACAGTGCACATGCACCGAGAGATCGGGAAACAGAGGATGTTCGTTGGATCAGTAAAGTTAAGTGAGACCCAAAATGCGTTTTTGGTGGTGTTCGAGTTTCGCACTTGACAGGCTGATCCAAACTAATTGAAGCAATATTATTAATGCTTCAATTAATTCATATACCTATTATTGCCGGAATTAACGAGTCCGCACTCCTTCTAATCATTAGCAGGCGTGCGAACAAGACGTTTTTGTAGCCTACGTAACATTTTAGATTACTTTTTGAGAAATTTGTCAAACCGAAGTTGGCTTCGTCTCTCCACGTGCGTTTTATGTTGACTTCTGGTTCACATGACATTATCACAAAAACCAAAACAAACGAAGGATTCGGAGGTCTCTGGGCTAGCTCACCTTATCAATGGAGCGTTTATGTCTCTATTTCGGAGGAATGAGATGATGTAGTCTAAGGTTAAACGTTACAGTCGAGGTGCTTGGCTGAAAGTGCCAGTTTATACGTTGGACTGTGCCAGAAAGCCTTGATGTAGAACGCGCGATTGGCTTGAGCAATTTTATGCTCAAACTTATCAGGAAAATACAGGAAAAAAACCGGCTCTTAATGTAGATCTCAAGAAAGGTTTGGGTGACGAGAATAAAGCCAAAGAACCTCAACATTCCAGAGGGGATGGACTTGCAGCAAATGTAGGCCTGAGCACCAGTCAGGGAAGTTGACAAAAACGTCAAAAAATGTAAGCTTAAATTCGACTCACATTCAACATTTCATGAATTCTGCTTGAGCGGGAATCCGCCAGCCAATCAGAATTCAAATGTTATCCAAAATGTAAGGTAAGGAGCGAAAACGTCTCGTTCGCACCTCTGTTATTATGACTGTTGAATTACAATTGCAATTTTATTGTTGATATACCATGAACGATCACTATTCCCGGCCACCGCGATATACGGAAAATGATTTCCATTGCCGGCCACTGGGGGTCTACCAGTAAGCTACCCTCCGCTGTAGAGGGATACTCGGTCACTGCCCCCACTGCCCGTCAAGATACGGCGCAGTCGCACAAAGAAAGTCATTCCTGGAACCTGTGACGATAGTTGAATTCGTGATTGATTAGATGTTTTAATTTTTGACGCTCCTTACTGAATGTTTGTGAAATTATCCCGGTTGATATCTCGTCAATTATCATAAACGCGTTGTGCTGGTTTGTTTGTAATGAATTTGGGCTCATGTGCGTTATTCCCTGCACAGGCCAGTGGCCGGCAATGGAGATCATTTTCCATATATCGGGGTGAACGGAAAAAGTGATCGTTTATGGTAATCATAATTATTTTAATGAATCACACTGACCATTTCATTGTTACTATGATTATCATTTTCATTACCTCACAATTAGATAATCCATTCTTGTCATTATTATCATTATTCAAGTACATCAAGTGTTGAAATGAAACTATGGATTAAAATTATTCTGAGAAGTACTCAATTTAATAAGTAGGAGCACCAACGATATTTCAAAAACTACTACAACAAATCTCGTGAAACATTCAATATTAAGGTTGATGACAAAGTACTTTCATTTTCGCAGCTGTTAAAAAAGACGCCAGCAAAAAATTGTCGCATTTTCATCACGGACCATATGATGTTCTGGAGAAAACCAAGCCGAACAACTTCAGGATTTGATACGAGCAACCCGGCAACGAAGGGCCTGTCCTAGCCAACATTTCCGGATGAGAGGAGTTTTATGAAAGAGATCTAAGATGAGTGCCGACAGCAACAAAAACGACACAGAAACGGTGACTTCGGAAGAAGAAATTTTACCGTCAAGAAAAGATCTTTAATGCGGAAAAACAGTGAAAACAGACCAGTGAAAACAGTGAAAACAGACCAGCAATGGAGCGGAAGTCCGTAATTTCTGTTCAGTCAGAAGCTGATAGTGCCCTTAATCTTTTGTTGACCTGTATTGATCATTCGGTAATATGTTAATGAAATGTTGAATCTGGTAAGTCATTCTTATATCGAAATAAAAGAAACATTTTTGGTTATCGGTTTATCACTGTTTTATGAATATATTTCAGTGCTCCTTTTGTATTCGGAAGCGGAATAGAAGTTGCAATAAAGTCGATTGGTGGGTTTTTAAATTTCAACCGTTGACTGGGTCGCAAGCTTCAGTTTTGATTCCCGAAATAGAACTTCAATGCAGCATCTTACACATTCACCGAAGAATGCTTCCGGAAGCCAGGTAGCAGTTGCGATTCCATCAATTCCGATACCAGGTGCGACACTTGCAGTCTCACAAATCCCCAAAGTCTTCCCAAGTAGAGCATCTTGAATCACTCGCCATCTGCCGGAAAGAGTAGACTCTTCAATGGACCATCGGCCCAAAAGGTCACTCATGGATGCCGTTTATGCAAAACCGAAAGGAATTCTGACCAAATCCGACCGAGCTCTTTCCAGTCTTTTCAGAAAATCAGAAACTCAAATAACGTCTTCGAGTTCATTTGAAAAGGTAAGCGGGATGGCGACCCAAACACCAACTCCTTCGACTTTGCCGCAGCTGGAAATTCCTGGTACTCCTAAAGTTGACAAACCAGTTGGAGATGTATTTTCGATGAATCCCTGACTAAGAGCGAATAGGATCCCTAACTTTGGCGAATTAGCCCATGAAAGCAATGGCTCTTCGGGGTGAAACGATTTGTTTGCGAGGCAAAGTGTTGTTGACATTCAACAACAACGAAAACCCCGACGAACTAGAACTGACTGAATCGGATGAAGAGCCACTACGCAACACGTTGGGTACAACAAGAACAGCGCACAAACAGGATACTACCAAGAGTGCAATGGTCCCAACCAAGAGTGACGTTCCAATCAATGACAATCCGGTAATTCAACAAAAAACCGCAAGACCCAGAAAAAACTCGTCAAAACCAGCGAACAATCAGTACGACGCAGCTAACGAGTAACGACTGAACCGGATCGGTACATCAATACCATGGTGGAAAAACAATTACACCACCGTATCGTCGACACCAGCAAGCTACACTGCCCACAATCTCGAATGAAGTCGAATCTTCACTCAAATTACGGCTCAACAAAAGCTCTGTCATCTTGTTGCTGATTGCCATCATTCTGAAATATTTTGACTAACCTGCAAACTCCGTTCACTTGGAACCCTGTCAATGTTAGAATCAAAGATTTTTGGAAACGCTGAACTGAGCATGGCATACGGAGTGTGAAACACTGCCACCAGCACCAAAGCCCGGAAGTTCAAACTACACGTTATAGACGATCAAACAACCGACAAATCCATTCCCCGCCAGCGTATGTCGAGTCCACCAACGTGAAGTCATAGTGAGGAAACTTTTTTTTTTGGATCCACGGACACAATACTTTCAACCGTACCATACACTTTATCGGAAGAAGAATGTCGAAGAATGTCAGCTACTCTAAACATCCTTTCGCAAGAACTAGTAACCGCGAATATATAGACTCACTTGGAGAACTATCAGGAATAATGTATCCTGGTGCAAAAGAATCGACGGAGGAGATCATTCACCGAAAAGAACATTCCAAACTAAATGTTTCGGATATCCTAGAAACTGTTTCTCAAGTCTTAGCAGATGGGAAAACACCTTTATCATTGATGCGGTAATTACCGTGTCTGTCCTGCTCATTTTCGTGCTCTGTTAATGCTTTGGACCCGGTGCAATAATCAAGAGTTATTGCACTTGTCCACGGTAAAGAAAGCAAATAGCGACATCAGATTCCACTCCACCAGTCACATATACAAGAGGACCAACTTAATGTGTCAAACTGCCATACAACCCACCAATCGATCAGCAATTATCGATGCTACCCACAGTTGAATCGACTTTTCCTCGACAAACTTAAGGACAGCTGATTCGACAAAACATTTGACTAAACCCGTCAATACTTGCAGTTCTACATAACCAATATATACTCACAAGGCTGCCTCTACATTCACTCAAAAGATCATCTTCACTCAATATGTATTTCCTGCTTCCTACACTAATGCTTAGTACCGTGACCGCATCCTCAAAAATGAATTCACATCTACGACCGTGTGCCACAGTTATTACTGCTGACAACTAGTACTGTTTTGGAAATCTGACCACTGTCAGAGAATTTGCTTGTGCTTAATTGCTTAATCAAGCCTGTTAAGAGGTCCATTGTCAAGATAATTTTCACCGCTACGCCTCCAAGCATCTTACGAAAAAGAACGCAAGGCGTAAGGCTGTCACTTATGCAATTTACAGCAGTACGGCAACTGAATTCCTTATCAACGACTTGGATATTCCACTGCTCTTGAAAGCCAGCAGCTCTTTCGAAGGAAACCATCGATCATCTAGGCCAGCGCGCAAAGATCACCCGGATGACGTCTGTTCCGTCAACATGGAGGAAGCGAAGAACAGATCTCCTCTAAGAATAACGCAGGCATTCCAATCAGGAAATGTGCTCGAGCATTCCATGGAGTACTGGAGCTTGATATATCCCCATCGACCGGGAATCCTTGAATTTCTGCTTTAACAATCACTCAGTGCTGAAATTAATATATTACTCGCCATCATCGTTCATTCATGCTTTCTTCTCCACTCCGCATTTCACTTTATTCCCATGATGAAATTTCTATTTCCTTGTGTACTGGTTATCATTATCCCTAGTATCTTAGCCACTGTTCCCTTATCATACAAACCGGAGATCAGGATGGAGCTGGAAAATTCGAACCGCCAACCTATTGATCACTGACTGAACCAAATGCGAATTGCGATGGATAACTTAGAGGTCATCTCCCATGTCCCACAGCGTAACAAACGACATTTACCAGCTACTGATGTCATACAACCTACACCATTTCCGCATCTCCAGAATTATGATAGCTCAAGAGCTCCTTACTCAGTAATTGAACTTAATCTCCTCGGCCCGCAAAGCTCCTACGTTCTCCAAAAATCATCCATTTAAATTTGCTCCCGATTGGTTGAAGCAAATTACCAACACTACTGTTCAGTTCCATCGCATATCAACGGCCCCATTCTCCTTGCGAAATGTATCGGGTACCTGATCCTGTTTGACGCAAGAAAGTCCGGAGACATCACGAAGTTTGGATTTAACCGTTATGACCCTATCAGTGAATATTAGGCAAGCGAGAAAGTTGCCAGAGTGAGAGGGGCAATTGTCAGGCCATCGAACATAAGGAGGTGACCATCGTGCTGGTAACCTACTTACTATCACAACTCATCTCACAATCTATTGTGTGAAGTGTGTAATTAGTTCGTTCGTTGTGTGTACCAGTTTGTCAGAGTGTAATTACTAGTCCGTTCGTTTAGTATAGAGTAATTATTTGTTTGATATTTACACGTCCTTGCATGTAAAAACGGGCACCGCTCTTTTAGATCACTCCAGTCTAAGAAAGTTTCAACTGAACTTCTACTCTCGTTGTCAGCTTCTGAGTCCAATGATGTTTTTGATAGGTTATTGGAACAACAGCCATGACTGTCTTCTTGAACGGTATGCGGTCGGCCTGTCGTTGCTGTCCGGGCTGAAGTTGTTTATTGACCTGTCTTGCGCTTTTTCCTTTTTTGTCACTTCTTTTTGGTTTGAGAGCTAGTTTGCGATGGCTATTCTGTTGCTTGCGCCGTTTTCGCCAGTTTGTGGTCGATTTGGTTTGGTTCGACTGTAAAAGGTTGTTCCTGTTTCTTGCGGCGTGTTTTTTTGGGTGGTCGACATTGTGAAATGAGTTGGGAATACTAAGAGACGGGATGTCGAGGGTAGGCTTGCTACTAGGATGGCTCGTAGTCAAGGACTGGCTTGAAGCATGCTTGAAGGAGAGGAATTCATGTAAGAGCTTCACAAACAGTTGTTGTTTTGTGTCCTCGTTATGCGTTGGATGATTCAAAATCTCATTCGACCGTGCTCTCAGCTTGGCTGGCTCCACGTTGTTTGGGTGAAAGTTCTCCTGTAGTTCAGCCAGGAGTGTCTCGAGGAGATCTTGCGGCAGGAAATAGCTTTTGTTCGGTGGATGGCCGCGCATTACAGGAATATGTAAAAACAGTTTTGCTCAACAGTCGAAAAATCGAGTGGGACTTGCACGCTACGAAGAGAACACGATGCTGTGCTTTCAAAATTGTCCTGTCGGCCAGTTTTCAAAGAAAGGGCTTTTGTGGTCACAGCTGGTCCTTTTCCGTGTGAGTCAGCGGCAGTTTATCGTTTGCAGCGGTAAGGGAAATCTCGACAAATACCGCGATACACTCGTTCGTCATTCGCCGGAGAAGAGCGTGGCAGGTTTGAGGTGGTCCAAAGAAGAGAATTTGTAAATATGGTTTGACTCGCGAATTATTGACAGGAACAATGGCGCATGAAAAAACTATTACCAAACAGTATTAAACCAATGGTCTTCACCAAACACACCGGAACGTTCACGCAAGTCGTCGGGACAATCACATGCGACATTGCAGATTAAATGTGAGTATGTTTTTTGTACAACAGAATTGTAAGCGTTCGTTAGAGTGCAGTATGTAGATATCGAGCTGTGATATAGCTGACTAAACAAATGCTGAATTCGTCCAGTCATGGGCAGCGAGTAGAACAAGATGAAATACTCGCTGTTGAGGCTCGCTTCCCTGGAGTATTTGTTTCCAACGGAAAACGGTTGAGTGAGAATGACGATGCTGGCCAGTGAATGATGAGAGGAGACGCGAAAAAACTTGCTCAACCCAGAACCTTGGCCGGACAGGTCCTGACAGAGATCATCGAGGACCACGAGTGAATTTCTTGCTTGCTCGAGATAATCGTCGTTTGTAAAAAGTCTGTCCAATGTTTGCGAGGTAGATCTGCATGTTTTCTCCAATCTGATTGTAGTTGATGGTGATGTTGCGGAACATGGGTGTCATTTCTGCGAAGAAGTCATATAGCCACTCCGGAACAGCAATATCGAACTCAACAATCCCAAAAATGCGACCGTTTTCAATGTCCCATAATGTTTCCAGCTCACTCGCACGAGTTTTTGAGAAGGAACTGATGCGGTGGGAAAATGATGGAAAGACCACCGAGAACCTCTTTTCGCAGTCCCTTGACAGCTCTCGGTTCACCTCGTCAAAGAGTGGAAAGTAGTGATAAGGTTGTAGATTTTTGAAGCAATACCGGTTGCACAGACCAGAGAGACTGATTGCATATCCCAGCATGCATAATTTGCGCTCGTGATGAAAGGCGATCATTTTTGTTATACCTCCTAGAAAAGATGTATCATCTGAACAGTTGTAATAGCGAATGAAATCGAGAAACGTCTCCATTCGCTCACGCTCTCACAACAATTGAGTGAGTGTAGTCAACGTCAGATATGCCTGCATCACGCAGGTCGTCATACAATTTAGCTTGAAATGGTTATCGGGTTTGCGCCAGTTTTGTGTAGTAGTCAAACCAGGAGCAGGGAAAATGTTGTTTTTGTAGGCCGATTGGCGTGAACGCCTTTGAAAAATCCGCCAGACCTGTTTCAGCAGTTAAGTAAAACGTCAGGTCGAGAAATTGGAGGTGGGCGCCAGCCGTGAGACACATGTGACGCCTGTTCTTTCATATGCTTGTCGGTTTGGTTTAATAGATGGCAAATAGCCGAATGAAAAGCTGCTCACAAATCAGTTGCAGGTCATAGGACCTCCCATTGAACGAAACCACAAGCATTCGACTGATGCGTTCCTTAAGTGAAGTTTTTGAGCGCTTTAACTACCATACACGATGTTCGGCGTTGTGGAGAAGTTCTCGTTCGGGGCTATGAAGGTACATTTCATAGCAAACTTTTCGATGTTCGGCATACTCAAACTGAATTTTGAGAAGATCTGCGATGATTTTCTCGATAAGAGTTGGAATGTCAAGTTCAGAGTTGACGGCGGCAAAGAAAGAGAACGCTGCTCGAACCCGGGCACATTCTTGGCGATGGCATATGACACCGGTAGATGGCGTTGTGTGTATCGCATATTTCTTGTTACACTTTCACCTTCAGGGTTGCTACCGCGGTCAACGGCATACGGCTGTGAAACACTCTCAAAATCAAAGGTCGCCAAGTAAGAAAGAATATGTAGCTCTTGAGGTTTTGAAAACCCGAGGAGTCGTCTGAACGATTCAAAGGAGGTGAGAGGAAAGCAATAACTTCCCCCTCGAAAAACCAAACGATTTTGTTCTCCGCATAGTGTTTCGTGCTTGTACATGTATGCAGGTTGTTAATAAATATTCTGGCAAACACCACACCGAAGCTGGCTGGCATACCATTCGATTTCACGAATGTAACACAAATCTTCGGCCTTTAGGTGGGCATGTAGGGATGTTGGGTAGTTGGTGAAAGACATTCTAACAAGTCGCCATCGTCCGTGGTTTTCGGAAGCGCAAATATTGATTTTGTAGAGCTTCCCAAATTGCGGCAAGTCGCCCACCATATCCATTCCCGGAAAAAGCACCGGTGACGCCGTGCGGGCGGGAAAAGCCCGTCGACAGCGCGCCTTTTTCTGTCGTTCGATATTTTGAGGAGTAAAGCGGTCAATCATTGCCAGGCATCTGCGCGAAGGAAAACATCACATGTCTTATCAAGACCGGCAAGCCAAACATGTCGCGGTCTCATTCTCGCCCATTTTTTCTACCCAAATACTTTACAATTGCAGACTTTTTGTATCGCGCTGACAGAAACAACACCCGCAAACTGAAAAGATCACTTCACCAACACCAAAACTCTCACAAAGACCTCAACGAGAACAGGCATGAATTTTTTACTTCTGAAGCATGGAAGTGTGCGTAGCCCAGAAGGGCTGTTGGAGAGTTAAAGAGTGATTTTTAAAGATTATGCGCGTGACACTCGACGGCAATAGCAAGAGTCTCTCTACAATCCTTCGAGCGCTTGAAGACAACACGGTTCAGTGCCACTGAGAAGGAGCGAACTTGTATCCAGAAGTGCGACCAGTTGTGGCGCAAAGCGAGTTTACATGCCGGCGCTGCACTAGTTCTCTCACATCGCTCACGTAGGAACAGCAAGAAGGGCTGATGCATGAGCGCCAGCAAGTTTAACGAGACCATGATCTAGTATACTATGGTGACGACATCCCAGAATGGTAAAAGGTATCAATCCGTGTCATCGGCGGGTCGGGGCCTGAATCGGACATGTACGGCTGCGCAGTGTCGATATCTCACTTCACCGCACGGGAGGATACTTTATTTTAGCGCGCCCACATGCGTATGAATACCTGAGGGCAAGCCTTAACATGTTGGAACATGAAATGGGGATGGAACCACTTCTCACACGCTCACACGAAGAATATTATGACGGCAGTTTTGCCACGTACAATGTGTTCGTCTACAAACGTGGCGTTCTTTACTAGACGCAGATGCTGGCTGATCGACTGGTTCACTGCTTGATTTCTTGTAGGACCGAAATTAATTTGCGACAATTTCATAAGATTCAGACAGGGGCTTTGCAATTATGGCACATTTTCAGACGCACGTCTCCTGCGTCCTACCGGACAGCTAGAACGAGAACATCAACGGAGTCCCCTCCTTCATTCAGATGCGTTTACGACAGTCGACAAAGGAAGAAGAGCGCGAGTCAGTACAAACCTGGAAGACTTTACCACACTTGTCGAACGCACAATGGGCGAATATTTTTTCCCACTCCTGCGAGAAACCGTGCTCCTAGAACGCTGCACCATCACCGATCCACTTTTTTTCGGCGGCACCCCAGTCACTTCAGGCTTGGCGTCCACGCGCGGTGATGCGATTGTCACGTCAGTGCGTTGCATCATTGATCAAATGACCACAGATTTACCGCTAGAAGATCTATTTCCACCTCCAGGCAGTCCTTTTGCCCTCAAACCGCTGAACATCACCGCAGCAAAACTCGGCATACCAGGTACAAGACAAGCGGAAAAGGAAAACATTGTGAATTTGAATGTTTTGTTTTTAGATCTGGCAGGTCTTGACAAGACCTGCACCCTCTCCATCGGACTATTACTCTTTCTTGTGTTACTCACCTCGCTCCTGCTATTTGCGCTGTGTCGTGTTGGAAATAGTGATGGCGTAAGCAGCTTCCTCGGCGCATACAATTATACAACAACTTTAACCACCACCGCAAACGTGTGTGTACTTGTGCATTTCACACAAAATATTTCTTTTAAGTTTCATTGAACTTGTTACAGATTATTGGCGAAGCTGACCCGATACACCATGTTTTAACTTCACCATCGTCGGCGGCATGGCAACGCCACCAACTGAACCACCTTCACTTATCTTCTGCGTCAAGATTCTCATTTAGCCTCGATCATTTTAAATTACCAACAAGTTTGAAACGTGTCATGCTTTCACAATGGAGAACAACACATGGTGTCAATACACAATGCATGAGACATGAACAAGCTCGTGGTGTGTTGACTGTAAAGTTCCTTGCAAACACAGCCATCTTCAGTACCTTTGTCATCATCGGTACGCCGCCGTGTTATGTCGTGTTCACCGGCTCCGTGACATCAGCCGGTCTGCCGCAGGAAATTCATATCCGGCCCCAGACTACCCCGTTGAACAGACGGGGTGCCCCACGGTTTCGAAAGACCACACAACCACAAGCCGCCCATCATTCTCCAAGATTATCGGCACGCCACATCCAAACTCCACATTACAATGAGGAGAAACAAGCAAAATCAAGAATCCAAAAGGTGAGTGAGTATAATGCCTTGTGTGAGAAAAAAAGAGAGAGAAATTTATTGACTTATCGGACGTGGCCACATGTCTCTTTCCGAACCTGTGAAGATTGAAGAACAAACATGATTCTGACGCCACAACACTGAATCGCAATACCTTGCCTTTAAAAGACCGAGCGGTGTTGCAGCTGTCTTTTACTCTGAAATTAGAAGCCAGAAGGGTGAACATTGATTTGTTACTGCAGAGAAGGGGAAAATCGATTAGGTCCAAGTGTATATAAGATGAACTTGAAGCAGCACCAGAAATCTCACATAGCCATGTCTCAAATTTATTTCCGTATTTGCGTTCACACTGCTGAAGACCAAGCTTCATTTGCAAAACATATTATTTGGCATCTGCGATTACCCGCTGAAACACCCCATACACCACTCAACTGTCCACGGGCACGATGCTCCAACCAAGCCATGGACTCTACCGAACTCGTCCGGCATAGAGGTTGCCACCTGAACTTGCAGTATCTCTTCCGATGGAGACTGAAAAATTAAAGGTAGGTTGCGAGCGAGTAAAGTGATGAAGACTGTAATCTGCAATGCGAATCAGAAGTTATTGCATCGTGTGTATGTGAATGTATTTTAACTGTGGACGTGTGTGTGTTCACGTTTGTTCCTGAACACTTTGACGTTTTGTGAACACTGGTGTAATTCACAAATTACAATGAATATTTTCACCGCCGTTTGTGACCTTGAAATTTCAACAAACATACCGAATAGGTTCGGCACTTGGAGTTGCTTTTTGTATCAACGCATACACTTGCTAACTGAGAAAATATGACTGTTATTATGATGCGTCAACATTATCGCCGAAATTATCAATCAGTCATCTGAGGAGTTCACAAAAAAAGTGGACACGCCAGCTATCATATGTCATCCAAAGGTGTTCCGCATGCCCTCAAAATTTAACTAAAAGAACTCATTGTTTTAGGTCATTGTTTTTTTTTCCTCCCGGCTCGGAATGAGTGTAAGAAACAGAAGCGGATTGACGTGCACAACAAAACAGGACGGAATTCTGAGTTTCAGACCACCTGGACCTGTTTTTGTCCAGTTGAATCAATTCCTTGCTGGCGAATCACTTTACAATCCATTTTTAACACAATCAATTTCATTCACCAATCTGTCACCCTTTTTCACAATGTCATTATCGTCATTATTATCACTATGCCCTTCTGTGTCAAATCTTAAAAACCAATTCAGCATACGTGTGATTAAACCGCAATCATAAGCCTTTTTCAAAAGTCGTTCATGTAAAACATATGACACACGAGTGGCCAACCTACCCGTAACTTATGCACGAACGGAATCATGACCCTCACTCAGTATAATTTTGACCGCTTACCCAAATCACACTTGACGTAAACACTCCAGGTAGATCAATCCCAAATATTTTTTCAGTTTGCCTCGAGCATAATCAGGCGTATCTGAATGCTGGTGATCCACGCAAAGAACGTGCATAAAACGATTCCGAAAGGGAAGCGTTATGCTCCTTCGAAAATAGGGAAAGGAAGTCCATCGCTTTTTCACGAGAGACGCGTTTTTGTAGTCCTTTCACTCCAACATTGTCATTTTGCGTCTGCTGCGTACTTTCAAGTGGAACTGCCGTTAACGATCTTCAATCTCGATTCTGAAAAAGTCGGAAAAGAAGACGGAAACGGCGCACCATTTTCTCGATATAATAACGCATCTGCGTTATTATATCTTACGGAATTTCAACCCCCGAATCCACACATCCAATTTGAACCCGAAATGATAGGCGTTCGACCATGTCACAATGAGTTCTCCAGGATACTCCTGGATCTGCGGGAAAGAACACTTTTTAGGCAGGCTTCGAACTAGACATGCAATTTATACTCCTACTGAATTGTAAGGAATTTTCGCATGATGGAGCGCAAACGGGTGTACCATGTTGACTTTGTGCTGGTGAAATTCCCAACACTGATCAAACTCATCCGGAAACGTACCTGGAATAAAAAACGCTATTGAAAATTAGGTACCGCTAAGAGATTGATATAGTACCATTCATAAAGTCGACAAATTCTTTAGTCGATCCTTCTGGGATCCCATACCAATATTACACCCCGTTTGTACCTTCCGTCTCCAGTTTAGGGCGATATGGGCGATTCACATTCAACGGCGGAAACCGACATCCTCAACGTGATCACAAAAATAACTGCGTCTGATGGAATAATAGTTGAAGCCGGTATTAACTCCGGGAACCTTCTCCATTCGGAGGAGAGGTTTCGGTTGCCGATTCACATTCCAAACCTACATCCAAAACTGTAAACGCAAATTCTGAAGACAAAGTTTGGCTATAGACTCACGTTTTGATTCTCGTCAAACAATGAGGCGTTCTTCAAGCCCTAATTGGATCCATAAAGCGCCGGATGCTTATGGATATTGTCAAACATTTGACAAGAACTAATTTGGAGCAATTCAAAGAAGCAAAGAACGACAGATACAAAAATCACTCGGACGAGGAAATGTTCTTCAAAACTCACAATCAAGCTACCAAACCTATTCCTGCTATAGGGATATTTATTGTCACACTTGTTCCTATCAAAAAATCAACTTGTTAGCATATCTGGGCAGAAAGAGTGACAGGTACAAAAATCACTCGGATGAGGAAAAGTTTATAAAAACTCCGAGCCTTGTTTTAAAACTAATTATGACGTTCGTAAACCTTGCTGCTACTGTTCGCGCCGACAGAAAACTAACTTGACTAAAGAACTGAGCTGAAAACACTGAAAAAACGGTTTAAGCTGAAAAACTGTAGGGTACAAAAATCACTCGGACAATAAGGTACTTTTCAAAACCACTAAGCACTGTCACAAAAAGTCTTTTCGTGATAGAAAAAAGTGCCATCACACTTGATTTTAAAAAAAGCTTAATGATAAGCAGTTCCAACCGGAGAAAACAGAAGGTAAACAAACACTCAGTGAATTTAAAAGACTATTATATTTTACTCACCTTTGAAATGCCAGTTTGTTTCCCAGCGGGATAGATGTGGCAAATACAGGCGGAAATTTCGCGAACTGCTGAAAAGTGGGTTCAATCGCTTCGATCCTTGGGGCATTTTCGAAGCGAAGTATTGGTTCTGGATTTCCGGGGTTGAACTTGGTGCGCGGCATAGTCTGTAACACAAAACTATCATAATCACAATATATTATAATATATCATATCATATCATAATCATATCTTCGTCAGAGATAATGTTTACGTCTTCGAAAACTGCGGAAATGTCTGATTTGGTGAAGAGTCGGCTCTGGGACACTCGAAGCGCTATTTCTACTGAATGCAAAAATCAACACAAACTGCATCTCAGTATTTGACCATCTTCAAAAATTCGTCTGTCCGGGAAAAACACGGTCAAAGATGTTGACTATAAAAATCGTAACGCTTGATCAGCTCAGGAATGTCACGGTTCTCGAACTCTATAAGAAAACATTCACCGTTAAGCAAGCCGAAAAGCTCTAAATCAAAACAACATCACCAAAACAGAAATCAAGTGAGATCAAAATAAAAAAAGCCTTGTAGACTCGCTTTCTGTGATCGCGGGCTCCCAATGAGGTAGGCAAACAATTCAATATTTTTTAATTCCACCGGTGGTAAGGTCACATATCACCTGATGTAACTCAACGAAAAACAAAAAGGACACACACTCTCGTAGAATAATTTATTTTTGCATCAACAGTTTTCAACATTTGAGATATACACGTACAGTTGCCAGTGAATTTTTGAGCTAGTTCTACATAGATTGAACTTGAAACAAGAATCAACAAAATGTGAGAATGTGTGTGATCTTGTATGAAAATTTCAGTTGTGATCTCTGCAGAGCAATGCAAAAGCTTTCAGAACTTCCCGTATTTCAGACCATAATTCAAATTTTTTAGTTTCGTGCAGTTTCAGAAAAATGTGACCTACTGTTTTAACTAACATTTTTGAAAATTTCTGTGGGTGACCTTGACTGTTGTGCACTCTTAAAATCTCTTGAGCATGCAATCAAATATTTCTTTTACAAGCCAAGATTCATTTTTTGTGGTGAGTCATTTGAGCTCTCCTGTAGAATTTATGCTCGATCACAGCAATGAATGCATCGATTAGAAAAACCAGAGAATCCAGGAATTTGCAACATGAGAATGATGAATAATTCAACATTAAGAAGCCGATAAAATAGCTCACCGAAGTTCGAATCAGGTAATAAGGAGAGCAAAAATGGTCCAAGTGACAGAAGGTATGAGTCAAATCCGGAAGTTGGTCGGTCAAGATTGAAGTGATCCGACATAAAACGCCTAATGTTATTCACGGCGTTAAAAAGCGAAGACGGTAGATTTGGCAAATGTATCTCGGCGCTCCTGACGGAAAAAGTAGACGTCATGTCAGCAGATGAAAATAATCAGACGCGGTAGAGTTCAGAAGAAACACCTGCGGAGAAAAATATCAGCAATTTGTTTGTTTGGAACATTTTCTCGAGAATCCGAGAGTGAAACGGAGGAAAAAGATATTTGCACTGTTTGAAGTTCACCCATTCTAAAATTCGGCGCAGTTCAAACAAAAACGTTAACCGGATGTGAATAAGACGGAATGGAATCACTGCACTTATCTGCTCCAATTTTCATCCATCCTTAAAGAAAATTCTGTATTAGAATTCTTGGTTCTGTTAACTTGGTACAAGCAGTCGAGAACCCAAATGAACTAACATCGGGATATGACAAAAGATTGGATTCTGAGAGATTGACATAGTGCAGGGTAGATGCAAATGTCGTCGAAATCGAATACTTCCATGCATATAGGGCACTGGAAATAATCACGAGATCAAATTTATGCCGAGGGAGATCGAGAGACTGGGAATCCGATGAGAGATCAGGATCCCATAGAGAGATTCAAGTGATTCCAACAGAATAGATTCCAAAAGCCAAGATGAGGAGAAATATCCAGATAATGGCAGAGTCGCTTCTTTCGTTTCCAAAAGTTCCGAAGCTCGTTTGAGAATAAGCAAGCTTGATGGACAAGATTAATGATAAGAGCAAATTGATGGGATGGGATCGAGAAGATGGCAAATTGATTGAATATTCTTGAACGGCAGGAGAACGGATTCACGATTTTGAATGCGAATCAATCAAGTTGATTTGTTCAATTTCGGTACTCTTGTGTCCGTATATGTGTGTGCTGTGATGTCAAAACACACTGTAATGTTAGATCTCTGCGCTCATTTGATCAGTTTCGTGTGAAATTCTCCATTTCAGGAGTTCATTTGGTCCGTGATTGCCGCTGTGATCAAGATGACAGACAACAAGTTGTGCATATGCGCACGACTTGTGACTTCCTCTACCAGTAACCGGATAAATGACCATCGACAATTTACACCGAAAATGCCGGCTGAATTTCATTGTGTAGAGTAGGCCGCGAGTGAATTGCGCTGCCATGAGAAAAACAGTCACTTTAGTCACAAACTGATCTTATGTGTTAGGAATAACTGGCCAGAAACGACGTTCATCATAAATTAGCTTTCAACCAACGCCTTAAAATACGGAAATGTTTTAAAGTTAGTGAAACCAACACCGAATTTCTACCAAACAGAATAGGCGAATAGGCCGAATGATCGTGTGTTCAACTTTTTTGATTTTCTCTTCTACTTGATTCTCACTTATAATTTAATCTAGAGGGCGGCTTTGTTTGTTTATTTATTCCCGAAGTGTTTGCTATATCAAGGGTCCAGGTTCTGGACGTCGGTCCAGAAAGTCGTACATAATCTGGATAAACCTTTCATATTTGACTACTAGGGTAGCCAGAAGTCACTCTAAAAACATTGTTTTCATATTTCCCCGCCGGACGATAGTTGTTTCAAAATCAAGGAGTATGTATCCATTGAAGTGTATGTACTTTACTGTAAGAATGGAACAGTTTTTACCCCATATGGGCGCATCGTACGCCTAATTTTCGATCTCCATGTGGATCATTTCTGCAGTCGGATTATTTCCGGAGGGCCACTGTTTTTGCCTGCCCTTATCACATCCCGCGATGAAGCCTTTCCTAGCGAAATGGCAGTTGTTCATTCCACCGTTTGTTTCACTTCCACCGTCAATCAAAAAAAGCTCGGCAACATTCCAGCATTATCGAGCGGCGTCGAAGTCAAATCATCCTGCATATTTTCGTTATTCGTGATTTGTAATTTCGCAAATATTTTGAAACAATTTCACTGTTATTATGTCAGTTGTCTGATTTACGATTTCAGAATTTCAGTTTCTCAGAATTTCAGACGACGAAGGAAGCCAGCGTTTCGCCAGAACTGTCATTTTTGCGTCGAACTTGTCGGAGCCGGAAGTCAATGATCCTGATCTCTCGAACGATATGGATGGCACCAGGATCAAGTGCGGCTTACCGGAATTCGTTGAAACTGGAGATTTCTGTTATTGAAAGCCGGAACTGTTTGGAGCAGATGCACTCCGTCTTGCTCTTGTTGTCAGATTCACGAGTCTCGATAAATACAACTTCGCTTGTTAGAACATGTTGTTACGAAGCCTGTGACCCGCCAGCTTTACGGTTGTATCATCCAAAGGCTCCGAAATAAAGTGCCATCGTGGAATGATAAGCCAGAACACGGTTGTCTTTAAAGCTATGCTAGATTCAAAGATGAGTAAACGCTAAATGGTATTGTACATTTACTTCCCTTTTGTGCGGCTGTGATCGAGTCTGCCACAAGATTCTTTTATGGTGGTAATAAAAGCATTACTGATGGCAATGTGGAGGAGCTCTACAAGTTTGGAAGAGAGTTCAAGGTTTCGTTTTTCTCGCTCGTGATCACTGGATTGATTGAATTGCAATCGAGAATGTCGTTGTAATGTTATGCTTGGCCCATCCACATCAGGACAAAGATCTCTAGGAGTCCAGTATATGACATCGCACCAAATCGGAGCACGCATGGTTTTTCACAATACATTCCGGATGTTAACAAAAGCCTTGTAATACCGTTCCGAATTTTTTCGATCGAATGAATGAGGATTACCTCGAATAATCACGTCAAAGATGTAATAAAACATTTTCTGCCCTTGATTTGAGGATCGAACTGAGAGGAGATGTGTTCAATACGGAGAGAGATAATGGTCTGTTTGGTCCACGTTTTCTTTGATCCCGTCAATCATCGGAACCTGAGATGGATCTATCCGGGTATGAATCTACATCTAAAACTGGTGCGAACCGCAAAATTAGTTTATACTGCTGCTCGCGAATTTTTTTTCGCCGTTATTTTTACCAGTTCAATTTGTTCGCGGTTATTTCTACCGGTTTATCCGATCTTTTTTCGATCGATCCTCTCTAACGAGTGTTCCCAGAAAACATGTCAAGGAAGACAAGCATCCTGTCACGATTGCTTCGCTCAAACCCGTGAAACAGCCAATCGGGTAAGTTATGACTCATAAATTCGATCCAGCCATATCTAACCACCAACTGGTTTTTCAAATTCATAATCATTTTCATCACAGCCTAATTATCGATGGCACTCTGGAATAAAAGGCTTCTATCTGGACAAACTTGAAGGGAAAATTCCGTACCACTTTTTGTAGCGATTTTCCAGGATTGTCCCGGTATTCATTCCGGAAGAATATTTCGAGGAATACGACCACATGTTGATCGTCGGTCAACGCTTTCGCGTGACTATGCCGTTCGCTACTATTAAGGCAGCTCAAAGCAAATCCACCGCTCGGATTCACTATCTGTCGATTGCTCAAGTAATCAATATGAATGTGAAGCCACTGAACCCTGATACAAGCTTGCTTCGATGTTTCCGTGCGCCTTAAGGATTTGAATAGTTTGTGTTCATATCAGTATTTTGCCAAAAATCTGAAAGGCTTACTCGAATTATTCAAATTATCATGACGGGCAGTTCTGCTATGAATTCTGAATCGATTGATAAAAGATATTGTCTGATTTGATGTATTGTTTCTATTTCGTTTCGGGAACACCCTCGGTCAATCTTGCCAAGATACAAGACGTCAAGCTAAGCTACTTCAAACCCACTCACCACCCGAAGGTGAAGGCTGAATTCTGCAAGTTTAAAAGCGAATCGGACTTTAACAACGCATGTGATAGGTGCGAATGAACCGCCCAAACTGACTCAAATGATTCTGATTCCATTTCCTGCATGAACTACAACACTGAACACAATCTAGACAAAACGTAAGACCCTTAAGTATGTATCCATGCCGTATATGTTGTCTCTTCATACGTCTTCATGAGAGGTCTTGTGGGTGATGAAAACATTTGGCTGGCCAGAATTCCAATTCATTGCATATCTTGGGCCTGTTTACATAGAACCAAGGAATGTGCATTCAAAAAATCGTTCTCATATAGCTAGGAGCATGAAATACATTCTGAACTGTGAATATAACCGAGCGGTTGGGATGATGCGCCCCACTATGAGGTCCTGTGACCTCACCGCGTTCTAGTTTGGGAGAGACTTCTAGACTGTTACTTGAAAAAGTCGATGAAAGTCGTTTGTTTATTGCAGTGTGACTAACTTAACTCAAGCAGCGGGTAAAATAGATGCCTTTGTTTTTGAGGACCATTTCAGATCAGATTGTAACGACGCAGTAACTTTTCGAATCAGCCGAAGCCTAAACGGTGATGTATGCATTGAACCTAAATTCATCCTTGAATTTGCACCATGAACTTATAATACGTCACTGAACGATCTTCCTAAAAAGAAGTGGTGAATGAATTGTGATTCCATGCACTGTGCATACACTTGATCAATCATCAAGCAGTGCCCACTCCATTGTAATGAAATAATACAACCCTGAGCGCTAAGGTGAATCCAGAAGAATAGACCAACATCGGTGTAGATTGTAGATTGCTGTACAAAAAAGACAACATTTCATATCGAACAAATCAAAATGGGCAATTACAAACTCACATGATAAATCCTATTGCTGCTCGCAACAGAACGCAAGATGTTTAAGCAGTTTTTGAAGGTTTGTGAACAAGTTTTAAAAAAGTTCATGAGTTTCGAGGTCCTCATGAACCATGCAGCCTAGCAGGGGGTCTGAAACTAGGTCAGTGAACGCTGACACGAAAGCGTTCGTGAACATGCTGCAGAACCCGTAACAATGAACGCTCACAAGGAAGGCCAGGGCCATTTTCTAGAAGAATTGAGTGGGTATAATTCTGGATGGCATTTTGAGTGATTCAATCAGATGTCATCATCCGCTGCGAAACAAAAGGTCATGATAGGAAGGTTGATGCAAGTCAAACTCTCGGGTGTGTTCTCCAGGTTGTTACGGGGCAGATTCATCGGGCATGAGATTTTAGCGGAGGAAACAAACGAGAACAATGTCAAGGGTTGAAATCAGTTCAGAACTAGCACGGTCAAATCTGTCAATTATAGGAATGTTGGTGTGGAAGTGTAAATGGAAGTCTAGAGTTAACCAAAGCAATGGCTTATAGAAGTGAAGTGGTGGAAGGGGTACAGACTGATATAAACGAGTGCGCAAAGGCGTCAAAGCTAGGCATAAGGATCAGAAAATGGCAATGACATAACATAGTGAGCGAGTCAAGCGCGCTCGGTGAGCTGGTAAAAGCCAGTCAAGCACTCAACTAAGCTAATAACCCAGCTTTCATCTCACAATCCACTCAGCATGTTCTTTGTCAATTCCGATGCCAGAACCATCGGCTTCTAACCTTTGGTAGCCCGTCTCCTGAAAACTAACGTTACTCATGCAGAACGGTCAAACGGATTTCTAATTCAGAAGACGAATCAACCCAATCAGCTGATCTTTCACAGAAGTTTTTGATATTTGAAATGTACGCACCAAGAGTGAATTATTAGTGATCGAAATGTTTGCCTATCCGGAATAGTCACCAAAACTCGGTGGTATCATCTCAGAGAGCGCAAGTTTACTCTTCGCGTACCACCCATCCTTAAACCCGATTCCCAGAAGAGACTTGTTGATCCACCGTTGCGTCTCTGACGCTACGTTCGTAACTCAACAATGGCTCACCGGCAGCTAGTCCATGACTTTTTTTCGGTCCGAGCGCGCTCTTCAACCTCGGATCACTGGAGGACGATTAAAGATCAGAAGATCAGTCCATTGATGTGTACCTTTTAAAATACTTTCGGGAGTTTTAATGCTGCCATGTACGTTCTCGGCGCGCTCTTTGATTCCCCTACCTTTGTCAGTTCTTGGAGTTTAAACCTTGACTGGACGGGCCAGAACCATCAACCCTCGCCAGTTTCATCGCAGGAATCTCACGTGGAATAGTATGTGTCCTTTTTTGCAGCTTTGAGAATTCGTTCAACTTTACCACAGCTTGGCACATCGGACCAACCTCCCTCCTTGCAAACGATTCTTCCGAGCTTAAGACCAAATTTTCACCAAATCTGTTCTTGTAAATTGTGTAAATTGCTGCCTATGCATTCAATAATAGCAAACATTCGTGTTTAACTACAAAATCCGACAACAATTACACGATGCATGCCATGTCCGGAAAAATACGTATGATCTCGACCGGATTCGAATTCCTACTAAAAGAAGTCAGTTGCGACCCTTTTAACGCACATCTCCTCTACTCTTATTTGACGTTCCGTCGACGAAGTTACGCTTGAGCTCCGTGTTGGCCAAGGTTTGGTTTCAAGGGTCCTGATCTCAGCAGTCGATAACGGCTCCTTTCGGAATTTCTGTGACAAACGTCTGTGTCCTGACAGGGGTAGCTCTTAGAAAACTTGACGCTCGTGAAGTGGATATGGAGGTTTTGGGAATCGAAGGGGTAGTGCGAAAATTCGAGAAAGTTCCCTGCAGATGTTCTGTTGGGTATGAATGTACTGCAGGTGGGTCTTTTTCTCAAAAATTTTCAAAGTTTACAATAAGGAACTATCGCCAAAATGATGCGTTGACGTGTTTCCTCCATCGGAGACTGAGGAAGCACCCTCGTCAGGGGAGTTAACCCGATAAACAAGCATGAGACTTAAACATAGTGAGAAAAAATCCATCAAATTCTAGTTGAACCTTCGGCATTGTTATCAAGCTACACCAACTGATGGGAAGTGCTCCCCGGGTCAAGAAAGCAAATGCGAACGTTCCTTCAACGAAGATGTTCTGCTTGCTCCATGACAAAGATCATGCGGACACATTTTGGCAGGTCGAGCCACTCGGACGTAGAAAAGCATACTGTGTCCGTTGTGCGAAGTTGTAGAGCGCTAACGAAGTGCTGCAAGAATATAAAAAATAAGACGTAAATCATTTGGTTGGTTCCATCTCAGAACAGAGAAACTCCAGCTTCGACATAATCTTACCTCAAAGTCTTCGGAACCCTGGCGACAATGATAGGAATCAGCACTAAGCAGAGGATGATCTTTTTTCCAACCCGGACAGCATAAGAGAATTCTTTTTCCAATAGAAACGTTTGGCTTTCTTCTTGGTCTTTTGACCCAATCGGCTCCCTGTTCATATATGTGAGGAGAAAATTCTTCGACCACTCAGGCGGACTTAGACATATCTCTTCACATGATATGGAATCTTGTGTGGTTCCTGCTTCAAGACGTCCTTCATTCCCTCGATGCAGTGAAGTCCGAGACGCTGGCGAAGAATACGGAGAAGAGGTTCGATTGCGGTCTGGCTCAATGTTCTCGATTAATCTTGAAAATCATGACTGAGATTGAGGAAATGCGCGGCGTTGAGTTTCGCCTGACCATATGGAGCAAGGTTCTCATAATCCGTCTTGAACTTCTCGAGGACGTCGATGGTCTTGCCTGCTCGGCTATTTTGGCTTGAAGCTGGCTGTTGAGTGCTCGCAGATCGATGAAGCTCTGTTCTTGACCAGCTAGATGTAACGAATCTGTAAAATCGATTGTGACGTTTTAATGTTTTGTGTAATACGTCACGTCGGCATTGTTACAAGCCGACGTGTTTTATCGATTAATCTGGTCCTATATAATCTCAAACTTTCAAGACATTATTTGTCTTCCATCTTAGTCGCTTTTGTGTTCAGTAAATGTTTGGTGCAACTTCCGGTTTGGTGACCTTTTAGCGACGCGGGTTTAGACACCCCGCTTTAACCAGATGGCGAGGATAACAATCACGATGAAATATTCTTGTAATTCTGCATGACATTCAACACCGTCGCTAAAGCATAGCTGCAATATTCGTACGCTAGTAATCCGGAAGATCGCTACCGCAAGTTGATGATAAATTCGTACGGCTAGGCTTTATGAGCAAAGTTACGTCAGCAAAGTTACTCTTTTAAAGAGCCAGTTCTAGCCTTACTAAGGATTCCTTACTTGTATTATGCAGTTAATTTCCGGTAACTATATTCTCACATTCTCAACCGTTTGCGAGGTGATGTTGTGCCAAGATTTTCACGACGCTCTATGTAAGTAGAACAGAGTATCACGGTTGACATGATGAAGCTCACATTTATATGGCGGAATTGAAACCTATCAAGAAGGAAACAGGTTGGTATTTTCATTCATGATTATCCCCACTGAAGGTCGGTACGAAATTTCTTACCACCAACGATGCTGTAATAAGTTTGATAAGACGACGCATTGAGCCGGATCAGATAATTCAGCCGTTCTGAACCGAATATTCAGCTTTGTATCGAATCGGCTCCTGAAGTTCCAGTTCGAGTAGCTTTTTTGTGTTGGTGAACTTTGACGATTACTGACGGAGCTGGTTTGTCAGTTTCAACGGAGGCGCCTTGGAAAAATGTATAAACGTTGAATCGGAGAAGACCAAGAAATAACAATACAATATACATATAATAAAATACAGATTTCCATTTCTGAATTACTCGAGTTGATACGCGACGAGTTGGTACGTGTTCAACAGTCACCTCGGATATGTAAGCATTCTGGCAAACTATTGGCGGGGTCATCGCCGTCATCTTGAATGTCGCCGGTCGCCTCAGCCTCGTAAGCACTCGCCCCTTCCTGTCCTCACTCCTCTCGTTTCGGCTCTCGCTTTCGTCGTCACATAATGCTCGTATGAGCGTCGAAACCCTGCATAGACTGATAGAAACTGTTCACAATTTGCAGCGCTCAATTCTACAGAAGCTACAGGTTTTTCACCTGCTCAGGGCTGTCCTCACTTTCTCGGGACGGCCATCTTCCAGTGTTTTGACCAGGCTTTTTTGCTGTTTGTCCTTGGGAAGGAAAATCCCAGCATTCAAACGATAATACAGAGAGACTCAGACCTACGTTCACTTTCTGCAGCCGATCGCTGATCGTCGGTTCAAAAACGTCAAAATTCAGTGCGTTCACTGAATTCCTGATCGTTCGCACTGGTCTGACCCCAACTGCTAAAGGCCATGCACCGGACCATGCTTGGGCAACCGCCTGAAACTCGGTGTGCACAATCGCACATCCAGCCTCTCGCCGAGTCATGTCATCATACACCGATTGGCTCGCTGAGATAGCCAGCTGACTCAACTACAGTGCAAGAACCATCATGTTACCGTTCAGGCAATGCTACTGATTTGTCATTAAATCAGCAATCTGCTTGTACCGGTCCAGAACTTGCGTAACTCCGCTGCTATCCGCGCTGGATCAGTGCTGTGAGTGTCAAGCCGCTCAAGTGTTCCAGTATTGCAATTTCTCTCTGCAAAGAATTTTGTATTCCGTCCTTAATATTCCAGCGGCTCATATTCGCTAACTGAATTTGAAACGAATCCCCAGCTGACGTTCGACCTAAACTTTCATAATGAGCGTGAGCACATACGGAGCACTGACCTCATTGATCAGAAGTTGAATCTTTGAGTCGGGTATCGTACAAAGCAAGCTGAATCTTTGAATCTTTAGAACAGAGATGGAACTTCGAGACATTCTGACGTACGCATCCTATGTGCTTCACTGAAGACATGAACGGTCGTTCTCTGGTTGGAAGGACGAATCGCTGAGCGATGTTCGAATCGATATTCTCTCCGTTCAGGGTTTCTGGTTTTGATCCGCAACTGAAGCGTCTTGCATGCATAGGGCCATCAGAATTGACGACCAAGTTCTCAGTCGACACATTTTTAGGTTTCCAACCTGCCGTCGTCGTCAAAGGGAACGGCAATCATACATTCCCCCACTGATTGAATCCTGGAGTTCAATGAACCCCCATCACCCGTGATATTCTCATCCGGTCACTCGTGATTAGAGCTTCACATCATGGTCTCTTCAAATGTCCCAATATGCTGCTCAACGAGCTGATTGCGGTTTTCTTCTGTATTGGTCATTTGAATAATGTTACCTGTTCCTATTGCGGGGGGACCATCCACAAGTTAAAAAGACAGCACAGTACTGCCGAAGAGCATATGTGTCTATTCGGAGCTTGCGCTCTGGTTAAACTTATCATTTGCTGACCGAACGTCCTGTGAAATTGCTGTTGGAACCACATTCTGCTCTGAGTAAGGGTATGATTATTTTACTGAGCTCTGGCAATGCGGTTGTTCCACGCGCAACCAGCTGTGGAATTCTACTTAATGGAAAGGTTCGATTTCTCGTTTCCGTTCTTCACCTCTGTTCTGGAACTGTCGTTTTTCGTAACTTTTCTTCGACCCGCTCCCAGATTGAGACCAACTTCAGGTCGCGAACTTGACTGTGCCTCACATGAGCAGTATACAATGCATTGCTAAGGTGTGTATTCGTCCCACCTTTCCGGTTTTTATAATGTCTTCAACTCTCAATACAAAGCCAAACTGTTTGAGTGATCTTGATGCATGTTCAAGGATGAATTGGTGACAACCGCGCGTTCAAAGTTCTTGTCTATGATACTTCAGATGGTTTAAAAACGACCAAAATATGACATCCTCATGAATTTTCTGCGTATTAGACTCCACGAACATTAAACCTTTCACTTTGATAGGCCCCTGATGTAGCGGTCACGGTAAGGGGGTTCTGACAGTTCTCGTTGATGGTGATTTGATGGAATAGCTGACGCGATGAGAATGTCGTAGCGAATTTATACCCTTTCTTGGCGTCTAAGATGTCGGCAACATGTTGCAGTGGGTGACGTATGCTTTTGATCTTCTAGTTATGTTCGTATGGATCCCCGACAATCCAAATTTATCCGTTTGGTTTCTTGACCCAAACAATTGGGGACTGCCATGGGCTCTGACTGGGTTCGCGAATCTTACGGCGACCAGTTTATCGACGTTCTCCTGTTCTGCGCCGTGCTTTTCCTTTGAAATGCGTCGTGCTATCTGCCAAATTGATCTTTCGGATGTCGATTTCGCCATTCGCGTACTCATCGGTTGGCCAAGGGTCACTGTACTTAATTAGTACTTTCTCTACCTAATACCTCCTTGTCAGGTTAAGGTCAGGTTCAGTGGGCAGTGAAGTTACCTGCTGTGACGGGCAATCCTGCGTCTTCATCTGCAGTTCGCTCAACCGGATCGCTTGTGAAGTGTTACGTGAAGGTTGTTATGGTTGTTATTGTTTGATCTTCTTGCTTACTCAAGCTGTTTCCCTGAGTCAGCGAGCGAGTTCAAGTGTATTTGGCTCGTTCGCACTCACGATATCAGCACTTGTTCTTTCTAATCCGAATGCTTGGCTTGCAAGCCTTTATGCACTTGTTTGTGTTTATCCGTTTCTTTCCCACCATGCTCCACTATATAAGCAGTTTCTTTCATTTAGTCTAGAGACTCTCGATTTACTGTCCACTTCCCGTTCTCTGCTGATTTCAGCTCCGTTCAGGTTTGACTCTCGGGGTTGTTCCCAACCTATCTTAACCCTTGGGGTTGTGCTCGTGTCCTTTCTTTTGCCTTCCTGTTCCTATGCTCCAATGAAACTACCCCGCACCAAATTCATTCCTTTTGTTATCACACATCTGAAATATGGCGTAACAAAACTGGAGGACCCACCCGAGAGGTTGACTCGATCAACCTCCCTATCGTGACCTTTTGTTTTGCAGCGAATGATGACCTTTGAATATATCATTTCCCAGTTTTCAGCTGAAATATCAGCAAGGTCGATCAACAAAGACACAAAAATGTCTTCCGGAAAATAAACCCCTACAGGTCCAGCATGTCTGCCTCCGCCGGTCCGTTTCCAGCTGCAGTCGCTTAAAAAAATCGATGGACGACCCGAAAACAGAGATCAGCACCCTGGTCAGTCTGTTGGCCGCTTCCAAATCGCTAGATGGACCGTTCAACGCCAATACCAAATTCACCGAATGTGAATTGACCTTCCGAAGTGGATTCTGTGGTAAGAAAAACAACATAGCACAATATTGCCGCAAACGCGAAGAAATGCTTCGCAATCGCTCTGAGCTGCCTAACTGATTATTTATAGTCATTCTATTTTGACATGAAAAAAGAAAAAAAGTTTTCGTTATTAGGTCACATATTTCTACATCGCTTTCTCCTACATATCAATTTTCAAGGCTCTAAGCTCAATGTTCTGGTTATCGCTTTCAGATTTAAACACCGCTCTACCATTTTGTCCATATCGATGTAATTTCCCTTCACAGAGATATCGCTACAATGACCTTTTCACATAATCTGTTTCCATAGCTTTAATTTTGCATGCTTTACAATGATATTCTCCACCCGTTCCATTCATTTTGTTTTCTCATTGCATTCTTGTTGTTTTCCGTATCGCAGAATTTTCTTGTTATTTGTTGTGATGATTGTTTTTGTCGCCCAGAATTTTATAGACAGATAATTAAAACCCCGCTTTTCCTATTCTTACCTCCTAAAACGTTCAAGTCGAATTTTGATTTTCTTTTTGGGCTGATGATCTGGCCAGCAACCCGCATCACGTACCCACCTGGACTTGGCGAGTCCAGGGTGCCAGCCCGGAATTTATTTTATTTAAATTCAAGTTGCTTTCGAATGGATCCGGATGAATGTTATTTCTCAAATTGTCAATTCGACAAAAATTTCTTTTGACATGCATAAGCATATACCGTCATTACGGTTTTTGTTCTGCAGAACAAATACTGATTTTCTGAATTTTGCTCACGATTGAATGTCTGCGCTGTCGTTGCAGCGGCAAGCGACAGATTTCGTGAAATTGATTTTGCTCAAGATGACTCCATTTTCAATTGCATCTTCATTCATTTATTTTATTTTTCTCGTTCTATTGAATCAGTTTTGAAGGGAGATCTTGCTCGAAGTCTTGCGCGTCGTCTGGCCAAACGAGATTTGATTTTATTCTTTGATCCTTAAAAAAATGTCACGACGGCCACTGCCCTATAAACGGAGAAATATCATGCTTGAGTTATTGAAAACAAAATTTTTTTATTGGTGACCCATTCCCAGAGGTGAATGCCCTATAAACGGGGGAAGCTCGTGCCGTGGTGAATGAAGAGCAAGAATTGGCGAATGCCCTATAAACGGGGGAAGACCGTGCCTATGGCTGCTATTTCAAAAATTACAATAACATATCTGAAATTTATAAGCGTTTGTCCGGGGTCTGTACGCGCCTTATTTATTGCATGTTTACTGTCTGCTACAACAAGTCAATCAAGACTTCTTTCAAGAGCGACAATGCGTTAACAATTACAGATCGAATCTCCTTCGCAGAAAACCTCGAAAGCAACCCAAAGATTTCAGATTATCAGCAGATTATCAGCCTTGATGGAAAGCTTCGGTCAGAACGAATCACTTCAAAAAAAATATCACTTTGAACAAATATCTTTTCCATGATATTCATCGTCGCGTGTTTCGTGAAAAAAAGTGAAAAAAAGGGGCATCATATCATTCTTTCCACGTGCTCAGTTGAATCACCGCATTAGTCGTTCTATCTCTTTTCGGTTGTCTGTCTGGTCCATAACATAATCCTCATTCCTCAACGTCATTTGCTTTCCAAATTATGTCTACAAATCACTTTTGTCCCGTTCCCTTGTCTCTACTGTTTACCTGGAATTCATTTTTCATTTCAACGAATTCCCCTGTGCTTTTCATTCTGTTGGAGCATCGTTATTCCTCATCGTCTCACCAATATATTATTCAACTTGCCGAGACGGCAAACGTTTTAAGTGGGAGGATGTTACGTGAAGGTTGTTATTGTTTGATCTTCTTGCTTACTCAAGCTGTTTCCCTGGGTCAGCGAGCGAGCTCAAGTGTATTTGGCTCGTTCGCACTCACGATATCAGCACTTGTTCTTTCTCATCCAAGTGCTTGGCTTGCAAGCCTTTATGCACTTGTTTGTGTTTATCCGTTTCTTTCTCACCATGCTCCACTATATAAGCAGTTACTTTCATTTAGTCTAGGAGACTCTCGATTTCCTGTCCACTCCTCGTTCTCTGCTGATTCTAGCTCCGTTCAGGTTCGACTCTCGGGATTGTTCCCAACCTATCTTAACCCTTGGGGTTGTGCTCGTGTCCTTTCTTTCGCCCTCCTGTTCCTATACTCCAATAAAACTACCCCGCACCAAATTCATTCCTTTTGTTATCGCACATCTGAAATATGGCGTAACAGAAGGGGGAATGGTGGACACGTATATGGTCGTGGTGAATTTTGTAGACAACAGTGTGGACTCACCTCTGGCTTAAGCCAGAGGTGAGTCCGGGTTTACCTTTCCTATGAAGCACGTAAAGAAGTGTCTGAGATATTTGCTTCTCCCAGGATGGACGTCATTCCTTCAACTCACACTGGATTTCTCCAGAAGACATGACAGCTGAACGCCACTTTGTTTCGTTCCACAACGACTTGATTACGATTGTCCGTAAGTACAGATCAATCGCCGCTCATCCAGAAGGCAATGAACCATCGCATGTTACTGCCGCAAATTCAATCGTGAGATGACGCCCCTCAAGCGCGAATGAGACGGAATGCATGAGTCTAGTCTATGCTGTCTAGAGAATTTGACATCACTTTGTAATCCAACTGTCCTAGATTGTCAAAAACATCTTGGCAGTCGTGAGACTGAAAACCGCTTATATTCCCTCAAATGAACTTCGTATTTTCTCAAACATAGCAATGGATTAACGAACTGGACGAAAATGCAAAATATCTTTCGGTTCAGAGGATCCACAAATCATTCTGAAATGGATACTTCGACGTGTGAGCCAAACTACACGCTTTTACGCATGACAGTGACACTGCCATGGGTGCCAATGTTAGTTATGTTGGTCAACAATTCAGCCCTTTTGAAACTCCTCCATTCAAAACTATTCTCGACACCTCCTAGCACATCGCGATCACCACTTTTGTTGTCGTCTGCCTTGATCGCTGTTTACCTCCTCTTAAGTTGAGAGTTCTTTGAACTTCTTTTATTCCCCCGCGTAACTTCTACTTCACCACCTTTTCGCTGTCCGAAACGTCCAGCATCTCCTGCAGAATTCCTTATGAATTCTGACCCGGCTGAAAAACGCCAGGTCTATCTATATCCACTTAACTTTTCCTATGTATTTCCTCGGAGAACTTTCAACTGAGGCAAGTTTGACATAAAGTAGCTGAAATTGCGTGCATCGTTGTATTTGATGAATCACAATCCTGAATATTGACGTGACACGCAAACGTAAAAATAATCTCACATCATACCCATGTGTCACTACACCTGACGGTGTGAATTCAAAAGTTTTGTTTCACCTGAATGTGCGATCGTGTGAGAATATCTCATGATGTAAAACAGAAAGTACTCTTCACCGACAACGCAGTACTTGACAATATCATCCAAGCCGTTCCTCGACTTTCCTCGGTTTGGTCCCATGTCAAAAAATCCGATGCTTCTGATGCTTTTTGTGAAACGTCAAAATGATCCAGAGACGGAATCGCGTCACTATGTCCAATATGCTCAGGCTTGATGAACCGGAAGAGAAGGTGCCTTTCTGAATTATATTTCATGGACCGAATGCTTTGGTGGATTTTGCAGCTTCATCTTCAGGGAAGAGAAACGGTCAATGAACCTGATGTTATACTTCTGAATTTGAAGAATGTTGATTGTGGATCTTCGACTGATCGTTTACGGTAAAGTATCATGTTTTCCGAGTAGCTTGATCAAAACAAAAACGTAGAATCGCGATTCGTAACTAGGTATGAAATGTCATAGATTTCACATGGATCCATCTAACGGAAGAATGAGCGCAGGTTGTTCGTTGAGCAGAGAGCACTTCTTTTTCAGAGTCAGGTACAAAGTAAAAGGTGACTGGAACTTGAGCTATCGCCGTGTTCATAGTCTCTCAGTCAAAATGGGGAATGGAATTCTTCTCAACTCCACCCGATAGAACGTTTCCCTGTTCTGCCGGTTGAATAGCTGATCATTGTTATTCGTCCGGAACGGTACGGTGGGACGTTAGCTGCTTCGAGCTACTCGCCTGTTTTCATGTAGCAAGGATGCGGTCGGAGTTTGGAGTCTTTACAGTCAACGCAATATATCTTGTCGCATGCATGTAATAGAGCTCCTAGCTTTTTCGTGGATCCAGAAATCGGCAACATTTCTCGCCTTTCCAGGGAGTGTCACCACACTGCGCAATCAAAACCAGGATGTTCTCGCCAACGAATTGGAGCCGCCTGTCGCAGAGTCTTGATTCTATTTCGAATCATCTGCATGTACTGTATAATATCGGATATCCGAAGATGACGATGTGACCGCATATATTTCCCGAAGAGAGAGCACTCCCTGTCACGGGATCACAGTTTGGTTGCCTGAAGCACTACTTGGAGAAAACACCGACTCTCATGACGTGAGATTCATCTTAATTGAAGCAAAATGCAAGTGGATAACAAGGACTTTTCAATCTATCCATCTCCATCCTTGGCTCATCACATCCGCAACAAGTGTGAACAATCCTTCAGGGCTCATTTGGAAGGTTAATTATTCTTTCTGTCCTTTCAGCTCGTGCCCATTGAATCCAACCGTATACAACCGTTATTTCGACAGCGTTGCTTGGAAATTACTTGTTCCAATCCAGTTTGAATTCAATGTGTCATCTTTTTTTAAAGAGTCATTCCATTGCAGTCATATTCTTGACGCAACCAAAAACGAGTTCTTCGAACCGCCTCAAGAGCAATGTGGTCATTGTAATAAGAGATCTGAAGGCAATGGAACAACCAACAAGATTCAATAATCAAACGACCAGATTTTGTTGACCAGTTTTGATTCAATGCCAGTTTCCATACAATCAAATATGTTTCACGGTTCAATGTTTGAGGTGACACTGCGAGCAAAAGCTCTGTTCTGAGCAAAGCACAATTCAGGCATGTTTTGAAGAATATGACAGGCTGGATATAAAATTCACTCACCGTTTGAAAATCCCGTTCGCCACAGTGAAAGCTGCTAAAAACACAACCAGCGCTTGTATCTACTATTGATTTGTCAATCCATAATCCAACATGGTTTTATCGAAGTTCTTGGACTGATAATTCCAATTTCCACAACCAAAATGGTATGAGGAGATAATTAGGGTGGAAATTTGTAAAGAACAATTCCAACAAAAATTCTTGGAGTTTCACGTAACTCTTTTTGGAACTATTTCTGAGATCAAGGAGTCGAAATTCGACTATTTTAAGCCAAGTCAGGATACCAAACTTAGGGTAGAAGCAGCAGAGTTCGACAGCAAGATTTACTGAGACTATCCACTAACGCTACCCGCCAAATCCATTGATGCTTGTCTTAAATGCAAATTAATTGTGTAGACTGATCTGAACAATCCGAATACCATCTACTGCATGAAATGCTGTGAGGAACTGATCCTTAGGCAAGTTTCGCTAGCACAAAGGTATGAGTCAAAAAATGTTTCTTGATGCTATTGGTTGTGAAAACCTCTGAACGGTTTAATTATTGAATGACACCCGTGTTTGTTTGCAGATATTATCGGGTCACGAAAAGATCACCATTTGACAGTCTGCTATACCGATGTGGTTGAGAAGTTGCTCAGAGAGGATGTTCGGCATTAACGCGATGATGTGTGATCTTGAGATGAGGTGTGTCACGTAGTGCATGATTCCATTTCATGGTCAATATATTTCAATGAACCCGCAAACTGAACTAACTAGCGATTGTTCACTCGTCTAGGTATTTCTACGGACTCATCTAATGTTCTCGTGCCAGTTCGCTGACATAACGCGCAATGAGGAGTGCGCGTTGGGCTTTTTCATGGCCTGCGTCCTTTTAACGTTTCAACCATTCAAAGCGAGCTTCGCTAGCTAATCGTCACTATTCCGACCATCCAGTCCGCAAGTAAACTTTGCGGGTTTCACTTCCGTTATGATACGTGACAGGTTTTTTTGGGGGGAGCGCACGGGATTTTCTGCTCAGCAGATCCCAATTGTGTAATGACCCTTCTGTTTGGTTTTTCTGTCATTTGCATATTTTTCCTTGTTCGTTTCGAATTATCCCACGCTATCAATGCTCCGATTTTCATTCCGAAACATGCGTTGGAATTCTAGTCGAAGTCCGAGTCCAAAGCGCAAAACCGTCTCAGGGCAAGGAACTTCTTTTGCCCCAGGGCAAATTTCACGGAAATCTCCAATCGACCTTGACTCCCTCGAACGTGCCAAGCAACTTTGTTGCTCAGGGACCCACAGTCAGATGTCTCCTTCATCCCAAACCCCCTCACAAGGTCACTTTACTGAAAATCATCGGTGTCGACTCAACTCTTCGTGTCCTACATTCCGTCCGCTAAGCGTTAAGGATTCCGAATTCATCTTAACAACTGAACGTTCTAGTAATCATGGCTACTGGGAAAACCGAGATTTTCGGCCTGTGATTGTGAAACAAGTTGGTCAGATTGGCTGAGTCGCCCGTTATGTCGCTCGACAGAGCTTGAGGACTGCTTGATAGCAGTGTTTGTCAAGTTCCACCTTGACTTGCAGTGTCGGGTTAGTCACCCTTTGGGTTAAGTCTCCAGGTGGCGAACACATATTTGCCGTGTTCTCAGCTTCATGAATCGTGATCCATTCTAGGATTTCATGAAGACAAAAAACACCTGGGTGAGCACGAACACCTGAAAGTTTAAAATTCGCAACGCAGTCGTATTCGCGAACTTTCCATGTCATAGCGCCTGGCTTCATGAAAAGCACAAAAGAAAGAAAACTCTTGTCGTGAAGCCGCGTTGAGATCCTCACATCTTCAGCTTATCTTCCTTTTGGGTTGAAGACGGTGTTGCATCCCACTTTCCAATTCTAGAAACTCGTCTGTGGTCTTCTTGAATCCACAACTCCCCAAGAGAAGATAAAATCTCAGTTTAGCACTCAATCGATTCGATCGGGACAAGTTTGCGGAAAGCACAAAGAAAGACGACAGAGAATCAACATTCCGATCAAAACTTTGGTCTTGATATTCTTCGTGTCTGTGCGTTTTCCGAAAAGAACTTATCTTGTCACATGATTGATTAAGTGATTGTAATTCATTTTCCGTACGCCTCGGCTAACGTTATTCATTCCGTAATTAATTTGGTGCCATTGAGTAACTACGTTTGATCAAAAACCTTGATTCGACTTGTAATGATATCTTATCGAAAGAATCAAGCTTGGTTTCCTCAGAATAATCAGTCTGGGACTAAACTCTTCTCAATTTTGGTGATATTCGATCATGGCATTATTTTTGGTGGATGGGTAGTCCGCTAAGAGTCGACAAAATAGTATTGAAGCGCGTCGCACCTTCCGACTTTGCTTATGAAGCTGACGCCAAACCAGTTGGTTCATGGTTGACCACCCAGACAGACCATGTTACTACTTTTCGGACTGAGGAAGTGACCCTCAACCAGGATTGTCCTGTTTGCGGAATTCAGAAAGCATTTGGTGTGATTCTTAGATTCGAAGGAACGGTTTCGGAACAGCCGGTGGTGTCACCAGAATCTGGTCAACTACGGCCAAACCAGAATCTGAGAACTGCAACGTTGAAGAGACTTCAAAAGCCCGTGCTTCCTGTTGGCGTCGTCCCGATGGTCTTCAGAGTATCAAAAACTTCAAACTTTAACTCGATTCCATTTTTGAGATGCCCAAACCCGCATATTTTACTTACGCCTCGATTCATGGTGCCACGTATGAATTCTTCGGTTTTTGGAAGGAATCTACATCGGCTTTGACGACCTTCAAGAATCCGTTCAGTCAGATAATCATTTCCGAACTCGAACAAAGCGCCGGCACATTGATGCTGAGCAACAGGAACGCGACGTAGCAGCAATTATGAACAGCCCTCATCTCAGTGATTCTTCCCGGGAACAACACTGTTTTTCTTGTGCCGATGACTGTCCTGACGATGTCAGGTCCCTTACAAACCGCCCAGTTGCCAGTTACCGGAGCGAAAACTTTCTGACCGTCTCCCTGTGCAGTTGATATGAATCATGTGTGCTTATTAATAGAGCATTGTCTTGCAGTTCCAAGGGAGGAAAATAAACTCGTGTGTGAGTGTCACAGTTTTGAGTTGAGTCAGTTATTCGCCTCTGCTTTGATGTGTCATTGAATAAAAGCTTCTCTCCGACAATCAGGCGATCTGAATCCGTTGGCCATAGTCAATCGTTGTAACCTGAGTTACTAGGCCTCACAAATTGCTGCCGAAACAGTGGTATTCCATTTTACGACCTGTAATGGCGATCACTCCTGTAACGGAGTGCACGCCATTACAAATAATTGGATTGGGGACACTTTGAACATCTGGACTCAACCTCCCTGCGGCGGACAAGTACTCGTTCGATCAGTATTCTTGAAAAGAGGAAAACTCGAAAGTTTTCCCTGCATTGAGTCACTGCTCTACGGGAGACAGTGATCACCACTGGAACCTCAGTCCAACTGCCTTTACGTCAAAGCTCACGGAACAGGTAAGAGTCAACCTTACGGTTTGGCTCTCTTCAGCTTACGCTTCTTTTTTCTGCACCTCTGTTCTGTACTGGTTTCACGTCCATTTTGTGCTGACATCTCTTTTATCTTAATCGTTTTCTGCCATCCTCCTGCTCACCGAATTGCCGCTAAGCACCTCAGCTAACTGTCAGCTTCACGGTGACACCGTCAGCTTTCAGATTACAGATTTCCTGTGTTCTCGAATTCACGCTCGTACAAACTACCAACTCTCTATCATGAATTGTTCTAGCCATTCCCCTGGTGCTTGTTACGTCTCTTTATTTTGCTGATGAATTCATACTCGAAAGAATAATCATCTTCAAAAAAACCGTGAAAAGAGCAGACGTCCGCCATCCCTTCATGGCCATACATCGTATCTGCGGTCCCCTCGGTGTTGGGCTAACTCAGGAAGAATTTCTCCAGAATTTGACGTTTGAGAACTCGCGGCAAGCCGTCACACTGTCAACATTCCGGAGGTCACCTCATGCAGCACCTCCAAGACGCCGGAAGCGATCATACCTCTTCGGGTAGAGGGTCACGATGCCAAAACCTTACTGGACACCGGATCTTCAGTCACAGTGCTCAGCTCAGAAGTCATCCAACAACTCCAAATCAACGACACCATCAAACTCCACTCAGGTTAAGCCAATTATTTCCGCAAGTGGACATATCATAGGTTCTTCAGGTACCATTGACCTTCACCTCACGGTTCTTGGACAAACAAGTCTCACCACCTGTGCAGTTTTCAACAAAACGCCGGCTTACAATGACGTTATCCTTGGATTTGGTGACTTTACGAGATTCGGTGTGGGTGTAACACCCAGGGTCACATTCTGCTTCATCGTCACCAAGATCCTGCCAATCCGGAACAACGAGGCATCCTTTGATCCCCTGACCACGTCGAATGTAACTGTGGCAAAGTGTTGGAAATCGCCTCTCAGAAAGCGTATCCACGCACGCTCGTGCCTTCACATCCTGTAGCAAGCCAACGAACCAGAATAGGAATGTCCATGTGGCACCCTGCACGCCAATAAAGATTACCTCATGAAACATCTCTATAACTGTTCAGCGACCACAATGCATCCCAAACACTTTCACAGATGTGGTCGCTCTCACTGGTACTACAGATGCGAAGAAGCAGCAGACATTCAAATACATAAGGCCGTCCCCCAGGGAACGAATTCTCCAATGGCAGCAACGGGAAAAAAAACTTACTTTTCCCCTTCACAGTCGGTAGCTTTACACCAAAGAAAGACGATAAGGAGCAGTTTACATTTTGGTTCACCTCGCTGATGCAACGGCTCTGCTCATGGGTCGTGAATCAACTTCGGATCGACGTACCCAAAACTTTAATCTGATCAGAAAGTTCAAGGACCTCTTCCTGGCTGCGGATACTCGCCACGAAATAGGCACGATCTCGGCTATCGTGATTGAATGTACTTCATCTGTACCTGTGTGGGTCCCACAACGGCGCTTCGCGCCAGAAGAAATGGAAGCGGCACAAAAGCCAGTGGCGCAAAACGTCAAGAAAGTACTTCCCGAATCCGCGAAAAGTTCCTGTTAGAGTCCGATTAACATTGTCAAGAAAATTAATGGTGCATAGGCATACCGATTGGTGGGTGACTTCCGCCAACTAAACAAAGTCATCAAACCTCTGCGCTACACCATCCCATATGTCAGCGACATCCTGGACTGTATGCAAAACTGTCGGTTCTTCACAAGCTTAGACTTGAGAGCTGGATTTCTTCCATTTTCAATCACTAAACACTGCCGCTACTACGTACCTTACCATCAGCACACCGGCTCAAAACTATACGTATGTCACACTCACAATGGGGATCTATCGGTCAACCGCCATTCTCCAACATGCTCTTAACACCCTCATGAGTGACCTCCTCTACCGCCATTGCAGTGTATATTTTGACGAAATCAACATCCCCCCCCCCGTAATCTTCGATTAGCACAAGCACGGTCTGCGCCTGGTCCCCCAACGCGTCAGGGAGGGTAATTTTACCTCGAATCCCACGGAATGCACGTTCACTCTGCCATCGGCTTAAGTCCTCGGGTACGTCGTATCTGAAAAGGTGGTCAAACAGTATGAAGCCAAGTATGAAGAAAGCTGCTGTTCCCGGAAATTCACCCAAACAGAACAGCTGACGAGTGCTATTGAAAGAGAATGCACAGGGCTGGTCTACGCCATTGAGCGATGACGGCACTATCTAGTTGGATGGCCCTGCACTGTCGTCAATGACGATCACAGTCTTCTTTGGGTACAGTCACTATGAACTCATACCCAGAAACTTGCTTGCTGAGCTACCTTCTTAGGACATTTCGAACTCAAGGTGGAACATCGCAGCGGCAAGGACCACGGCGACGCGGATGCCCTTTCAAGTAACCCAATTTTCCCTCCTCCAGAGCACTGCTCCGAAACCGATCTGCTCTTGCTGCTCAGGATGCACTCCATTCTGCAGATACAGCGCATTGACTCACGAGCAGAACAACTCGCTGACAAGTACTGATCCCAACTCATCGATCTTCTTGAAGAATCTACTCGCTCTACATCCGAGCGACAAAAGCGCCTAGCCAGCGGATTCTTCTTGGACAATGGTCTTCTATAACTCGAATTCACACCAGATGGCAACCGTCGTGACACCTTAGTTCTTCCTGAATCCATGTGGGCGGACGTCTCCTGCTCCATTCACGATGAACGTTCCGGGCCTGCCATCTTGGGTACAAGAATTGCCTGGACCTCATGGCTTCCAGCTTTCACTTTTCTCCGATGGCCAAATTTGTGCGGAAATGCTGCGCGACATGCACAGTCTGTCAAACTTGCGGCTGGGCAAAAGACGAAAAAGTCAGAAATTCCCGATCTCTACCAATAAGAGTTGGGAATCCTAGCCTCAGAATTTAAGGGTAAGGGAATTGCCACCCTCGATTTTTACCGGCTCCCTTAGTAGCTCCCTAGAAATTTTAGGAACCTGAAGATTTAAGGGAAAAGCCTTATTTCCTCATAGCGTATCTCGAGTCAGTCGCACCCACATGTTGAGTCATCACTGGAATTTTTTTTGATTCACTGACAGAACAAAAAAAGACTTTCGGTAAGAATGTACAACTGGAACGAATTATTCAGAAATATCTCTAACCATTGAGCCAAAGACCTAAGGATTCTGTTATTAAGATTGGAGGCAAATTGTCGCTTGCAATGCCTTGGAACCCAGCCGATCACGCCAGGGAATCATGAACTTTCTAGCTTTAGAAAATCTTCGACATCTCTCTGGTTTCTGACAGCAGAGAACATGCTATTTCTGATGGCAAGATGACAGAAAGTTAAGAAAAGAGCAGAGAAGAAGAAATAAGTGGACCTGAATGATACGAAGTAAAATTTACACGTTAGAGCTGAGCGTTAACCCCGGTGTGGAGCTTATGTCAGCCGGGCTCACGCTCATCAACTTGCATTGCGGGTCCTGACCACAACAGCAAAACGCTGCACGTTCAATTTATTGCAATTCTTATTTAAAATAGGTACGATGAACGATGACATTTCCCGGCCACCCCGATATATGGAAAATGATTTCCATTGCCGGCCTCTGGCCCGTACAGGGAATAACGCGCATGAGCCAACATACATCACAAACAAACCAGCACAACGCATTTATGCCCATGTGCGTTATTCCCTGTACGGGCAATCGAAATCATTCTTGTCAAGTTATGGGAGCAAAGTGACTGAACTAATTCTTGACCTTTGCTTTCTCAATCAGTTCATCGCCCTAATAAGTTCCCGTTCTACGGAGCTGCCTGTTTTTCTATGTTTTCATCATGACCTCGAATTTTCCTTCTTTTGTTTTTCTCTATCATCGGGTCAATTGCTAGTTCATCGACTTGCTATCTGTTCTTCCATCTCAATCTATTTAAGCTCGAATCTTTCTGACACTGGGCATCATCATCATGTAAGCATTTCCAACGGTCTTTTTGGTTACCAACAGCCATAAACCAGTCCTCTTACGTTTCGGTTCTCCTATTTTCCAAAGAGCGTTCACTTTCCAGTTGAGTCGACCATATTATAAAATCCTGAAAAATTATTCTTTCAAGTTGATTTACGACCAACTTGACATTTTCCATATATTGGGGTGGCCGGGAATTGTCATAGTTCATCGTATCTAGGATTCAAGGGATCTTCCTTAATTTCCTCCCTCGCGTATTTAGGCTCCTCAATCTTCTCCCTCATTTCCTAGCCATTTAAGGGAAATACCTCGTCCCTCGTCCCTCTCCTCGTCCCTAAGGACGCGAAAATGCAATTTTACTACCGATCCCTCCGCATGTAAAAACAACTAAAAGTGTCGTAATAATGAATATAAAAGGTGGTTCGACTCCATCTGCGCGGACACTGTCAGTCCACTAAGAAAGAGCGGAAATTACAGAAAAATTCTTACATGCATCGATGAGTTCTCTTCTTTTCTAGTCACCAAGGTTGTCGCGAATCACTTTGCTGCCACAGTGGCGAAGTTTTTCCTTTATGATGTTTTCCTACGTTTTGGATCTGCTCACGTCATGCGCAGTGAACGCGGCGTTGAATTCATGGGCTCTGTGGTTCAAAATTTACTACAGCTCATGAAAACTGAACACCACCCAAGCTCCGGAAGGCGACCCAACCCCACCGGCGTTGTCGAGCGAAGTAACCGCACTCTGGGCTCTGTGCTCAGCAAAAAGGGTTGCGACTCAAAGAAAGATTGGAGCTTCTGCTTGCGTTGAATTACCTTTGCGATGAAATCCACGACGAACTCCATTACCCAGCTAAATTTCTTTAAAATGGTGCATGGAATCGACTGCTCCTTCCCAATGGATATCTCACTCCCTGTAAAGAGCGAATGACCTTTCCCGCAAGACATCACTGAGGGAATCTGAGACCACTATGCCTTTGCCACCCACAATATCTACGGGCACCAAAGGTATGCTGCAAACGATCACAATACCAAGCGTAAAGAGGTACAGTATCATGTTGGAGACAAAGTACTTTTGATTGCTCCGCACCGAGCCACCGACTGCACAAAGAAACCAGCTCATCCTTGGATCGGACCGTTCGAAGTGGTTAGACGAACTGCTCACCAACAAAACGAGTTGGTGTTGAAGTCGATGATCTTGACCGGTGTGGCATCGCGTAGTCTCCGTTACCCCTCCGGCAAGCCAAGATTTCCCAGTGGAAGATGTCCGTAAAGTTTCATGATGTGAGCTACGATTGTTCGCTGCGGTGGTGACGGCGTTAAATGCCTGCTCGGAGGCTTGTCGGGAGTGATGGGTTGATGGATCAATGTCTGTCGTGTTTCCGATTCTCGAACAACACTGCAAAATATAAAAATTCATCCAGCGATATCACCACCACCCCGATAGTTCTTATTGTGATCGCGAATGGAAACCCATATAGTAATGTAAATCTTGTCAAGTTCGCATTTTTCACTCTGAAATCAGTTCATTGATTTCAAAATCGCGATTTCAATCACGAATCACGATGAAGATTGATTCTAGCAATTTTGAAACCACAGTGAATCGACCTCTTGACTCCCTGAGAAAATCAAACTCTGGGAGGCAATTCGACACAGAATTTTTTTCTTATGCAGCTTTTCAAATCACGTTCCCTCATGCACGAAATCCTAGTTTTTTCTCCAGTGTGTTCTCAAAAAATCATCGAGACCAATAGGGATATGCCTGCGATGTTTGTTTTCGTATTTTCCCAGGCACTTCCAGCGCTATCTGGCCATTCTCCTTGGCTCTCGCATGTTTTCAAACACAAACGGATTCTTCAGGACAAAGCTGTCCACAATCACCAAAAAGAGCATTGCCTTCCACCGAAAATAGTTCGTATGAGCTCGTCATTCTCAACTGGCTGTTCATACGTTCAGTCATACTATGAAAACAGTCAAACTGTAACATATACACTTCGTCAACTATGAGAAGCAATTTTCAAATCTTTGAATTGCGCTCACTGAAGAATAAGTCATTTTCTGGCTCATAATGCAATATTTTCGAACAAATTTTAGAGCTGTTGGTTCTTTCTCTATCTTCGATTAAAGCTTGACCATTCTGTCTAGTTTGCTTTCAAAAACGGGTCTTGGTCATTATCAGATTCCATCAAGCGCCCAATCCCGGTCACTGTACTATTCCTGTCACGTTTCGCGTTACTCAAGTAATCCTCGCTGAGTTATGCGTTTGCGTTACCAAGAAAAGTGAGCTTGTGATTCACGTTATACGCGCCTTCCATGGTCTCAAAAAAACAACATAATGCTGCTGGGGGTGTACTTTTTCCCCCCATGGTCCATGTTCCCTCACCCCTGCTAAGTTAAATCTAACGGTCAAACGCTTACGCTTCGGCTTTTCTAATACAGTAGAAACGAAGCTGACACTCATCTCAGTGAAACCACCGCCCGAGCCATAACTGCTTGGCCTCCCGAACCTCAATGCAACGCTTTTCATTTGATAGCATTTCATAGAATTTTTTCAAAGGACAGGATTCTAGTTGTACGGTTTTTAAAATGCTTCCCAAGGTGTAATCGCGCTACGCTCCGCGTAGCGTTCCGCTATTGTTCTATTCTTATTCCACTGGAACGCGGTACGCAAAAACAACGGGTGACACACACGCATTGCTCCGGAACGCGCTCACCTGTGAGCGTGAGAGGGGAAATCACCTCGAAACCGAGTGGCTTTCACGCCTTAATAGCGCGAACCCGTAGCCATTACCGTACTTGTTCTTTTCGAGTGCACGTCCATCGAATTCTTATCTCCAGCTGACAACCGGTACACTTCCACATTCGAGGCTTGTCATTGAGATGAGAAAACCACTGCCCCTACTAGAGAGTTTGGAGACCTCGTGGTTCAAAAGAGCACGAACCCGAAACCGAAAAAGCACCGCTGACCTTAAAAAAAGAAGGGTTGTTCGCATAGTAAAAGTTTGCAATTGTAAATCAAGAAAAAAGTTGCTTGTTTAGTAAAAAGGTTGCAAAAGGTTGTCCGCATAGCCTTCCCCTAAAATTTTTCATGAGACTGGAGTTTTTCAGAGTTACAGATCTGTTTTGTGTGCAAAGTACGCGATCAAACGAAACGAATCACTCAGACGTTTTCAAAATGTTTCCTGTTCTCGAATTTTATCTTGGTGGGCAGTTAGTCAAACATCGGCGCGTTCACCGGTGGATTTTAACGAGCAGGTTAAGATGCTGTGCTTCTGGATTTAATATTCTATTTTCGCCTACTGCGCTCTCCGCGTTGTAATTTTACGATCCATATCTCCGCTCGTATCATCGGCACTTCTCAAACGAATCTCACCATTCATCGCCGTCCGGCCTCGTGACTTTGGCACACATTCCTCTATAAATGTAAAATGGACTACCGCTCGATTAAATACAACTCTCTCACAAAATGACTGGGAACAAATTTCTTGGATTTTGTCAGCTTAACAGAATGTTCATAATAAATGGGAC
This sequence comes from Isohypsibius dastychi, assembly GCA_034696485.1. NCBI lineage: Eukaryota > Metazoa > Tardigrada > Eutardigrada > Parachela > Isohypsibiidae > Isohypsibius > Isohypsibius dastychi. The sequence continues at coordinate 1,520 of JAQIWT010000017.1, read as the reverse complement.
AATTTGTTTTCCAATTAAAAACTGATCCAGAACAACCATTGATAGTTTGCATCTGTTGAAACTGGAAAAATCTGTAAAAAAATTTAATTTTTTCGAGAAGTCCTGGACGTGTTATTCTTTCCTCCTTTTTGATATAGAATTGAAGCTTTTCCTTCAACCGTTGATCGCGAGGGCCACTTTCACTGTTTTGCCTCGCACAAGTAAATTATTGAACGCTGTCAGAATCTCATCTGAATGGCCGAAATCAGATTCAGCAAATCAATTGTGATCAATACTGAATTTGAGCTTCTTTTTTCTCGGTTATATTTTTGAATAGACTGAGTGAAATATCGGCTTTTCTAAATATTCTGCCCATTGATCAAATGCGGTAATTGATCGTTTTACGATCGCAAGCAAAAACCACTCCCATGAAATATCCCTTAAATTTGAGAACGAACTTTTTCCTGGATCAAAATTTAAGAGTTAAAAACACGATGAATAAGTGCGATAGTCAATCGACCAAAAAACGATGAGTATAACACATTTTAATCCGTTCATTTTTTAATATCACGTGATCTGTGGATGAATCAAACAGCAGAACATTTGTGATTTAATCTTCACAAATTGATCCTTGTCCATTAATCACTCTATGGCCCTGTGTCTTTTGCTGGCATTTCCGGTCCGCTGTTTCCTCAGATTAATGTTCACCCACATAAGACCCACTGAGTGAAAATGTGACGCAACACTCAGCAGCGACAACAAATTCTCGCTATGTTACTCGCTATGTTATCCCAGTCAAAGAAACTGAGTAAAACATTCGAAGAATGAAACGGGATTAATATTGAAGGTGCAACTAAATAGTATCAGCTGATATCGGCTGTTTTTACTTTTTCAAGTAAGACCAAGTTTCGATCAACTTTCTTTTAAACGAAAGCTGTGAATAAAATTTTCCGAAAAGCATTTTCTTTTCCGCATATATTTTTTTATGTTCGACAATTTCTCTCTCATTTCTCATTTCTCTCTCTCCTTGATGCAGCTCTTTAGTTAGATTTAATTCGAAGTTAACAATGAGGCGATGAAAAACAGATGATAATTTCTTCTAAAGAAATACTGTTATTTTGTTGAATTATTTTCTCGCAATCTTCCGTCTTCTCAATGAATTTCCTTAGAAACATGAATGTACGTGAAGGTGAACATGAAAGTATGACCTGTATTAGAATGCTCAAAATTTCGATGCATAATAAAGCTAACCTCGTTTTAAACGCATCTTTGAATTCTTAACTTCATTTTTGATTTCAGAGATTCTAGATTCTTCTCTTGGTCTGTGTTCCTTATCTTTTTGACTAAAGATCAAAAATCATGAACTTTCTCAGAAGCTATTTAAATGTGGCCTCGTTATTTGAAATCCAGATCAAAGTCAGTTGTCTCGCTAAACAGAAATCTCCAAAGGGGGGTGTCTATGTCGTTGAAATTCTAAACCAAACACAGTAGCCGAAGAGGAGGGAAAGAGAAAAGGCGGTCGAAGAAGATGAATCGAAGAA